>PVKS010004676.1:0-91160 GCA_004027875.1 Aplodontia rufa
GCTCAGTAAGCAGCTCAATTCAGATATGAATACTTCTGTATTACTCACAGGTCACTCTCTATTATTATCTTTTAAAGAGAGAGGGACAGTGAGACAGAGAGAGAAAAAGAATCAACTTTTGTTTCTCATGTGGCTTTAGTTTCTCTGACTCTTTGTTGTGTCATGGTGCTGGGGTTCAAATCTGCATCTTAGCGCATGCCAGGTAAGCCCTGTAACTGCAGAGCCACCGCTCCAACCCCCAGGTCACCCTCTAAAACAATTAAATATTACAGCTGCCTCTGCCGAGTCTGTGTTACGTGTGACCCGAGTCCTATCTATTGTAAAGTTGATAGTAGCAGAACTGAATTGACCCTTTTCTTTCAAAGGTATACACTGTGTACTCTCCCTCCACATTTACTTTAGAAATGTCTTGTTTTTCTAAGTATCACATTGCATTATTTAGATGATCAATGGAAAGATGAATAGGAAAGAACAAAAATAATGATTGAAAATATGCCAGGTCGTATTCAGGAGAGTAGGAAGAAGATCAGCGATCCAGGAAAGAATGGAGACAGCAGATTAACCCAATTCAGTCCAGAAGGAACAGGAGCCAGCTCAGAAGCTAAGGCAGTTTCCAGCTAGTGCAGTGGGGGACAAAGGAAGTGTCCTAGTAGACTTCATGGAGACACCTCGGGGTCACCTGTGGCACAGTTCCCCTGAGAGGGGTAAGAAGGAATGGGAAGAGTCTGCAGAAAAGCCAGGCCCCACTGTGCCCTATTGCACGTGTGGGAGGAGTGACGTCTGGACAAAGACTCCCAAGAGAGGTGGTCCCTTCTGAGCAGGTATCAGGTGGCATGGGAGAAAGTGGGCCAGAGAAGGTTGAGAATGCAGGAGAGTAGACTTGATATGGAAAGGAGTTGCAGAGAATAAATGTCCTCAAAGAGTCAGTGATAGGAGGAGCCTCCCTCTGGTGCAGAGGCCCAGAGTCCTAAGCAGACAGGAGCAAAGATATGAGAGGTAAGAGACGGGGCGATGCATTTGGGGACAAGCTCTCTGCATGGAGATGTTAGTGGAGTCCTGTTCTCCAGAAAGCTTCCAGTCCTTTCCAGCTCAGACCCAGGAAGGGCATCTGGATTCACCAGGGCTGACTCACAGCATGTGGCAGTGTGGTGGCACCATCTGGTCTGGGTGGTCGAGATGTGCAAAAACTTCAGGGAGAACCTCTGCCATCAGTGCTGTGCACACCCCTGCCCGGACCTCCTCTGGCAGGAGAGCCAGAGTTTGACTCACAACTCCCTGTAACATTTTTTTTTATACCAGTGATTCTTCCATTTGACCCTTTTCTTTTTTAGGTTAATACCTTTTGTCAAATTATGTGGATTTTGTAGTTGAATACTGAAAAGTTCATATTGGTCAGTTTCCTCTATAGACTTTCATCGCCATCTACTAAGGTTTCATGTTTTCAAATAGCCAAAATGCCTTTTTGGCTCATAACTTGTTATTTGACCTATAGTAGCTGTTTCACTAATATTTGTTGAATGGATGATTGATTTGGATTGGCCAATTGAATTTGCTTTATGAAATATGAAAATTCATATCATAGAGATTCTTTTGAAAAATTGTAGGCACATTCTCCCAGAACTTGGTATAACTGTATGGCAGCAGGTGCTGATTAGGTCAGCACCAGAGAGTCTTTCCCATGTGCCCTTGTCCTTCATCCTTTGAGTGTGTATCGTTAGTAGCAGAGTTACTACTAGCAATTTTTAGTAAAGAATGGCAAGGCTTTGGGGAGGGAGCAATGAAATCCGTTTGGTATCACTGGGATATAAAGTCAAGAAGGACAAAATAGAAGACCAAGGAGATTGACAATGGTGAATTACAAATGTCCTTTATGCATAGAGGGTGTTAGGACCTACATGTTTTTGAAGATGAGAAGTCACTGAAGATGAGTAAGTAAATGACAGTCTATTTTATGTTTTAGCCTCTGAAGGGAATGGAAAATATTTGGAAGGACAAGAGAGAGAGAGAGAGAGAGAGAGCGCAAAGGAAATATTAGGAGATTTTTGCAATAGCTTCAGTGAATGAGATGAAGAGAATATCATGGTGAAAGGGTATGGTAGAGCAAGCTCTGCACCTCATGGCAGCCAAAAGCAGAGAGAAAAGAAGGTGCCCCAGGGTACATCCCCAAGAGCTCCGCTCCAACTGGGTTCCACCACCTACTCTTTCCACCGCCTCCCAGTAATCCATTCAGCTGTGGAGCCCTCTGTGGGTTGATCACTGGTGAGGTCAGAGCCCTCATGGCCCAATCCTTTCCAACAGCCCCACCTCTTAACACTGCCACACTGGGGAGCACACTTTCAACCCATGAGCCTTTGTGGGACATCCCAGATCCACACCACAATGGTGAGTGAAGGCAGGGGTTCAAAACAGAGAGGTGGTGAAAGGAATGCAGAGAATTAGACATTCAAGAAACATTAGAAGATGCTGTCAAGACATAGTGATGGGGCTGGAGCGGTGGCTCAGTGGTTTCAGCGCTTGCCTGGCAAGCACAAGGACCCGGGTTCAAACCCCAGCACCACATACACAACTGAGTGTTGGAGCAACTAAGGCCATGTGAAAAAATTAAATAAAGTTGTTTCTCTCTTTCTCTGTCTCTCTCACTGTTCCTCTCTCTTTAAAAAAAAAAAAAGACATAGTGATGGGGAAGGAGGAGAGAAGGAAGACCCCATACTACTTGCTTGAGTGGCCTGCTTGATGTTGATCCGTCAAATGAGCGAGTAGGAAGTTGTTTAGCCCCGAGATGAGATGATGATTTCAGCTCACTGCGTGAGGTGCCCATGCCCGGGACTTACTTGTGTGTGTGTGAGTGTGAATTTGCAGGGAGAGGTCTCACACAAAGCAGTAGCATCACCAAATCCAAGAGAAGAAGCGGGGAGTAAGGTTGAGAATGCGTTAGGCAACTCCCATCTGATAGGAATCCTAAAGCACCTTGTGATGTCGCCAGCTGGTGGGTTCTCAGTGAGCTTGGTAACAAGCTGGCTTCTCCCCAGGTGCACAAGGGGGACCTGGAGAGAAAAGCTGCTGACAGAGAAAAAAAAAAGCGAGCCCCTCTTTAAAGGTTCTGGGGCATCGTGATCCTTCGGGGCAAAGGCTAGTTTTGAGGGGAGTCGAAGTTCCCTTCCTGAGTTAGTCAAAGCAGTTATTCATTTTCTAAAAGAAAATATGAAAGTCAGCCTCTCCAAATCCAGGACAAATGACTTAGCTATTTGGACAATCTATGAGCATTTCCTGCAGCCTGAACAGTAATACAAAAATAAGGTTTTAGCTTTCCGGCTACCCCTCCTTCGTCACCTATAGGGTTTTGTAGTCATTCTACAACTGATGAAATAAGTGTTAGCTGTTTTTGTCCCTCTTATTTAAAATTCTTCATTCCTTCTGGGCCCGTTTTCTTTTATGGTCTGGGAATGATGGATTTGTTGCATTCTGCCTGCTACTTTAGGACATTATTGAAGAATATTGTGTTCTCTCTTTCTAGGTAAGATAATGAAATCTACTTTTTAATGAAAATGGAGTTTACTGTATAACTCCTCTACTGAATTTGGAATTAAAAATATTATAATTCCTAGTGCTGTAAAATACCTATTTCAGATATCAGTGTTTCAATATAAATGTACATCTTATGTTCTAGAAGATCTGTTCCCTAAACATCAAGAGAAGTTATACCATTGATGTGTTTTGTTTAAAAAAAATCAGATTATTTAAAAGTACAGAACCATTTCAATCGACAATTCCATAGGTAGTAGCAGAATAATAGCTCCATGTGCTTCATTATAAATAGAGGTGGTGTTGCCATATTTAATGATTATGTTCAAATTCTTGTGTCTTGTCTTCCTGAAATAAAGCCTGCTTTCAAGAGGCAGCGTGAGATAAGGAAAGAAGCGCCACCCTGGAATTAGACGGATCTGAGTATGTCCCAGTTTTGTGACATATAACGGTGAAGCCTTGGCGAGTTACTTAATTTCTCTAAGCCTCAGCTTCTTATTGGTGAGATGTGATTAGTTACATATATAAATCTTTTCGTTTATGCTTCAGGGCCACTGAATGATCTTGTATTAACAGGCATTTCCAACCTCCTTACAAGTCTCAAGCTGAACTCCTGTACCAGACGTGGTAGGATTTGACCCTTGAGCGCTTGCCAGTGTTCTACATGTGGTCAGTCAGTGTTGCAGACCCCGTTGCTGCAGCGTGTCGCTGCGCCTTTCGCCCTAGCTTCTGCGACCCAGCACACCCTACAGCATGTACCAGCAGCCGCAGGACTGGCAGAGTGTTGTGAGCGCTCCATTCTGCAGGACATTTCCCTGCAGGACAGGGTTGTCATTAGTTGCATTTGTGCTCAAGGATGCCCTGCCCTCCACCCCAGACAAAGTCATACATCTAGTAACTGGAAGTATCAGGGAAGGGAGGGACAAATGGGTGGTAGATAAGTGACTCTGCCAGCTATCAGATGCATCTCTGAAAATCAACTGCAATAGTTGTAACGTTTCCATTCTGCTTTTTATGACAGGGACCCAAGTTAACTAAATTCAGAAACTTCAGCTCCAGCTTAACTAATGCATTGGCGCAGTTGATCACATGGCATTTTATCCATAGTGTCTATTAATGAAACAGAAATCCACTTGATCTTCTCACAACACAGATGTTTGCTTTTGCACAAAAGTATCCACTAACTTACTTATGATTTCAGAGAAGCACACAGTGAATGGAAGGAAAATCTGAACAGTTGATTTCAGACAACCTGCAAACGAAGGTGAATATTCAGGCCATAGGGTATGGTCAGGTGCGGTGATGCACACCTGTAATCCCAGCAATTTAGGAGGCTGAGGTATGAGGATACCAATTTTGAGGCCATCCTCAGCAACTTAGTGAGGCCCTAGCAACTTAGACCCTGCCTCAAAATAAGAAAAAACTAAAAGGACTGGGGATGTGGCTCAGTGGTAAAACCCCCAGTTCAAACAAAGAAACAAAAACAAATCATGGGGTGTATATTATATAGTGTATCTACATATTCAGTCCTCTGATTCTCTTGATTCTTTTTTTTTAGGAGAGAGGGACAGTGAGAAAGAGAGAGAGAGAGAGAATAAATCAATTTTATTTAGTTAGTTTTTCATGTGGCCTTCTTGCCCTGAGACTTTGTTGTGTACATGGTGCTGGGGTTTGAACTCACGTACTTGCACATGCCAGGCAAGTACCATAAATGCTGAGCCACTGCTCCAGCCCTGATTCTCTCAATTCTAAGGAAAAATAAAGACAACTTTGTTTATGCCAAATAAGAAACTTTGGTTGTCTGGCTGAACATAAGCTTACAGAGTAGTTCCAGATTTTAACCATGCAATTACTTGTTAAAGGCAGTTGGCATTCTAAGCAAGCCAATAAACCTCAAATACATGGCTTGATGTCTGAAATAAAAATTGAATACAGATAAAAAGAGGGAAGTTTTAAAAACCATCTTTCCAACAGATGCATGTATAAAGAGAAGTCAGTAGCAGAGAGAAAGAACCACAATAAAGCAATTTGTCTTCAGTTTATGAACAATTCAAACTGGAATTGAAATAACGTAGAGAATCCATGCTAACAATAGTTCTTAAACATTTTGAATAAAACATTCTATATACATTGACAGTGAGAAAAGACCTTATCTAATTAATTTGTTCGAAGAAAGTATGACCTAAGTTCCATATTCTCTCACAACAGCACAGTAGATTGCAAAACAACTTATGATTAGAAAGCGTACGGATGATGTTAATAAGATTATGCCTTGCCTGCCTGCTTTTAAAACTTAATGTATTCCCAAATCAAATGCCCTTGGGTCCCGGAGTATTCAGAACATTTTCTAAATAACAAAGAGGAAAAATGGAGCAATGCACACCTCCCAAGATTAAAATTTACCCTTCGAGTTTACATTCACCGAAAAAATTGAAGGCCTCTTCTCAAATCCTTTAGAAAGACATAAATATCAAAACTCCTTATTGTTAAGAATAGATTTTTTTTTTCCTCCCAAGTATGGGTAATTCCACCCCCGAAACTTTTTTTAGTTATTCTTCATTCTGATTTGGTTAAAACACTGTATTTACAAAGGTGACACAGCCATCTAGTGGACGCAGTTTTAATAGCTGAATATTTTACTTCACAGGCTAAAGTACATGAAACAAAAGCTTGAGCCAAATCAAACACTTGTTTCACGATACGGCATACATGACTGTAAATGCAGGAGTCCTTACCAGGGTGATGTGATTTTTAATATTACATTGGCAATGCTAAAATTATTCATTTGTGTTGGGTTAACATTTCCAAACACAAATTTCTAGCTACTATTCCCATCCCACAAACCCCACTCAAAACCAAGTTTTATTGTAAAAATGTAGAAATGAAGATGAAATTCAGATCATGGGTTTGACACTGAGCTTTTAAAAATATGTCACATGGCTACCATCCCACCTTCTGGTGCCTCTGTGCTTGTGTGGTTGTGGATTTGGGGGTTTGGGGTGGCCTTTTGTCAGCAGGGCCTCAATTCTGTTCTCCCTCCCCTATTTTCCTCTCTGCCAGTTATTCTTATTAACAGGAGGAAGGTGGATGTTTTATTCTTCTCTTTCAATGCTGTGACCCAAACACCTGGCAAAAAAAAATTAAGAAAGAAAAATTTATTGTTGTCAATAAATTTCAGAGGTGTCAGTTCATAGATGGCTAGCTCCATTCCTGGGGCCTAAGACCAGGCAGAAAATCATGGTGGAAGTTGTGGTGGAAGAAAATAGCTAAGGACATCACCAGGAAGCAGAAAGAGAGCTCCACTCAACAAGAGCTTTAACTACGTAAGATCCATTTACGACAGACCCATAGCCAACATTATGCTCAATGGAGAAAGACTGAAAGCATTTCCACTGAATAAGATAAGGATGTCCACTTTCACCGCTCTTATTCAATATAGTCCTTGAAACCCTTGCCAGAACTATCAGAAAAGAGAAGGAAATCAAAGGAATTTGAATAGGAAGAGGAAGTCAAGTTGTCTCTATTTGCTGATGATATGATCCTATACCTAGAAGACCCAATAAGCTCGACCAGATAACTTCTAGAGCTTATAAGCAATTTCAGCAAAGTGACTGGCTTTAAGATCAACACCAGTAAATCATTAGCTTTCCTATACTCCAGCAACAAGTCCTCGGAAGAAGAAATCAGGAAATCTGTTCCATTCACCATCTCCTCCAAAAAAATAAAATACTTGGGCATAAATCTTTCAAAGGATATTAACAAAAACTATCAAACTTTAAAAAAGAAATTGCAGAAGACTTGAGTAGATGGAAAAACATTCCTTGTTCATGGTTAGGCAGAATCAATATAATCAAAATGGCCATTCTGCCCAAAGCCCTATGCAATTCCCATCAAGATACCAATGTCATTCTTCACAGATATAGAAAAAGCAATTCTCAAGTTCATATGGAACAACAGAAGACCCAGAATAGCCAAAACATTACTCAGCAAGAAGGAGGAAACAGGTGGTATCTCAATTCCTGACTTGAAATTATACTGTAGGGCTTAGTAACAAAAACAGCATGGTATTGGTACCAAAACAAAACTGAAGACCAATGGAAAAGAATAAAGGATTCTGAGACTAACCCTCATACCTTTAACTATCTGATATTTGATAAAGGGGGTAAAAGCATAGTGTGGAAGAAAGATAGCCTGTTCAACAAATGGTGTTGGACAAATTGGACAGCCATATGTAGACAACTGAAACTGGATCCTTACTTTTCACCCTGCAGAAAAATTAAATCAAAATGGTTCAAAGATCTGGATATTAAACCAGCAACTTTGCAATTGCTTAAAAAAGAAGTAGGATCAACACTACATGACATAGGGGTCAGCACCACCTTCCTTAACAAAACTCTCATGCCACAAGCATTAAAGTCAAGAATAAATGAGTGGGATGCAATTAAACTAAAAAGCTTCTGCACAGCCAAAGATTTAGTCAAGAGTATCAAGAGAGATCCTACAGAATGGGAGAAAATCTTTGCCTGCTACACCTTGGACAGAGGGCTAATATCCAGAATATACAAAGAGCTAAAAAAACTAAACACCAAAATCACAAATAATCCAATCAGTAAAATGGGTTATGGAACTAAAAGAAACTTCTCAGTGGAGGAAGTCTAAAAAGCCCATAAACATATGAGAAAATGCTCTACATTACTAGCAATAAGAGAAATACAAATCAAAATGTCACTGAGATTCCACCTCACTCCAATCAGAGTGGCAAAAATGAAGAATACGAACAATGACAGATGCTGGAGAGGCTGTGGGAAAAGAGAAGCACTGTCACACTGCTGGTGGGACTGCAAACTGGTACAGCCACTCTGGAAAGCAATGTGGAGACTCCTGAAAATTTAGGACTGGAACCGCCTAAGACCCAGCTATCCCATTCCTGGGTATTTTCTCAAAAGAGTTAGAATTGGCATATTATAGTGATACAGCTTCATCAATGTTTATAGCAGCTCAATTTACTATAGCTAGACTATGGAACCAACCCAGATGCCCCTCACTCGATGCGATGAATGGATTCAAAAACTTTGGTACATATATACAATTGAATACTACTCAGCCATTAGAGAAGACAATATCATAGCATTCACAGCCAAATGGATGGTGATAGAAAAAAATATGCTAAGTGAAATATCCTAAACTCAGAGACTCAAGGGCCAAATGTTTTCTCTCATTTGTGGAAGCTAGAATACAACCGTATACAGTATGATAGAAGACTAAGCTAATAATAACCTCAGCATGTGTGAATTTTTACATGAACAGAGGGAACCTTGCCTAGGATGCTAGGAGACATAGTGACAAGGGGCAGGGATAGGGGTGGGAAAAGGAAGGATATCAAGGAGACCAGAGGGAAGGAGAATGGGGGGATCAACTCAGAGGGAAACGTTTGACTTCCATGAGAAGTCCATTTATAACACAGGGTTTAATAGGGGGAAACATGGAACTACAGGGAACCCAAGGGGGGAACCTATGGAATGGCATCAGCCTTGGCTTGCTTTGTGATTACACATTTATTCTTGGTTGTTCAGTAATGATTCCCTCCTAATTGTAAGCCCTAATTTAACTAATTAAAAAAACACACCCCAAAAGGCATGCTTCCCTCCCCATGCCCCCCAAGCTGCCTCTCCAACCACACCCTGCCTGCCTACAGGTGCCACCAGTAAATCCCTATCAGGGAGTTCTTGCACTGTTGGGGTCAAGGCTCTCATAAGCCAATCATTTCGCCTCTAAGCCTTCTTGCATTGTCTCACATGAGCTTTCGGGGACACCTCCCATCTAAACCACAACAGTGGGCATCCGAGGAGCCCTGCGCAGCCAGCAGCAGCAGATGGCCCACAGCCAGCACTGTCCACCTCTTTTCTTCCTCTCCCAAGCTTTGCCCTCAGAGCTTTCTGTAACAGCTCCTTTCTGGTAATCTCAGGTTCCCGGAGCTGAAAACTGGGGGCTGCTCACTAGTATGTGTTGCAGCCCCAGTCCTCGTCCTCCGCAGGACTCCTGTAGCATGACAGCTAGGGGATGACGCCGCAGAGGGGCGTGACACTCAGTGCACTTTGGAATGGTGGTTTGTCATTTCCAATCCCTTAGGAGCAATCAGTTTTGGTAAATGAATTTCCACTCCAGCCAGTGTTTCGTAAGCCAGGCACTTCATACCTATCTATAAATTATTACTAACTCCCAAATAAAGCTATAGGATTTCACTATGAATATTTTGAATGATGAAAATGAAATATTACCAAATAATCAACCAGTTATTTTCTGAACCTAATAGATGTTGATTTCACTTTTGCACTTGGAAATTAGAAGCTGTTAGATTTAAAAAAAAAAAAAAAGATAGTAGCTGGGTACAGTGGCACAGACCTTCTGTAATCCCAGTGACTCCAAAAGCTGAGGCAGGAGGATCACGAGTTCAAAGCCAGTCTCAGCAACTTAACCTTAAGCAATTTAGTGAGACTCCGTCTCCAAATGAAATATAAAAAGTGCTGGGGATGTGGCTCAGTGGTTAAACGCCTCTGGTTTCCATCCCTGATACCATAAGAAAAAAAAAAGATACAAGATACATATCACAATGTGAGAATATTAAAATATTATAAACTGCCTTTACCAATTTCCTCAGTTTAATTTTTGTTTAAATATATGTGATTTTACTATCATCCTCTGTCCCAGAGTTACCATGGCTATGTAAAGTTTTCATCCTCTTTGCAATGATTTCACGGGCTCTTCCTGAAAGCAAGTTGTAATTACGCTAGTAGACCATCTTCCAAAATAGACATGCACACTTCCCTGATGAAAACCCAGTACGTGAACTGTATAATGGGCAGCAATGGTTTCCCCTTCATCCAACTATCCAATCCCCCCATAAAATAACAATCCACCAATAAGCAAAGCACATTTTCTTATTTTTCTGAAATGTACCAAATATATGTCTTCCCTTCTCAAATTACCATTCTAAAAAATTTCTAATGTATCTTAAGCTTATTTTAGTGTATTTAGCCTAGATTGTTGGCATTTTTCTTCAGTAAAGTATTTAAGCTTTGATCAAGACTCCTACAGTGGGTACTGCAAATGTGTTTTGTTCTTTTTGCAGATTTAATTGTGTATAAAATAGAAATATTAGTTTAAAATGTTGTAGGCAGCCGGGCGTGGTGGTGGTAAATGCCTGTAATCCCAGGGTCTCTAATGGCTGAGGAAGGAGCATCGCAAGTTCAAAGCCAGCCTCAGCAACATAGTGAGGCTAAGCAACTTAATGAGACCCTGTCTCAAAATAAAATAAATAAATAAATAAAAAAAGACTGGGGACATGGCTTAGTGTTTAAGTGCCCTAGGTCCAATTCCTGGCACCAAAAAAAAAAAAAAGTTACATGCATGAAAATGAAAAAAAAAATTGTGACCTCACAACTTTTACATGTATTTTCCTTTTAGTCTTTTCTCAAACACAGATAACATGTACATGTTACTCTACCGCAAATATTTCCGGTAATCAATTACCTTAAACAACAACAACAACAACAAATATGCTTCTTTAGAGCAGGACCAAGTGAAACTGGGGACAGACCTGTAAGTACGGGGATGGGCACGCAAGCTAGGACCTACTCCTTGTTTATCTTCTCCACTTCTGTTAATCTTAAAATGGCATTTTCAGTGGTGCTTGAACATTGAAGCTGTGAGACCCATTTTGGAGAGTGGTACTGAAGGACAGTTTGAGAGGATAAATTGTCAGTTGCTAAAGTTCAGGGTCTTTCTCCGGGGTCCAGTGTTAGATCGAGAGATGGCACAAATGGTGTACAGTTGAGCCTTTATTGAACATCTGTTATAAGCAGTTTGAGTCCAAATATGTGTCCACATTTTGCCATCTGTGGAAGTGCAGGACAGAAACACCACCCAGTGCTTCACAGCGATCGCTCTAATATGGTAGCATTTGGGATGTTTCTAAACATCACAGAAACAGATAGAAGAGCCAGAAATCACTTTCAGAAACTTGTGAATCATGCACAGGGATTCCGGATTCGTGGCTCTGCAGCAGAGGCACAAGGAGAACAAATTCAATGATGCTGCAAGAAGTGAGGCGCACCTGCATTTTGTGGGGCCCAGGTTCTGGGACGAGGGTGGGAGTGCAACAGAAACAACCTCTCAGGATTCCATCTAAGCAGGGAGAGACCTCCTTTCATTCTTCTTATAGCACCTTAATGTGTCTGAGCACTAATTTCCTATGTAGATTAGATCTTTCTAGAATTTACCATTCCATATTATATATATACATATACACACATATTTTATATATGCAAGAAATTCCATCGAATATTGTCAGTGGTGTGTTTCCCCCAACCACCCACATTCAAATTCCAGGGAAGCACTATCACGCAAAGATACCCTGATAATTCTCCTATGAAACACATATCTGACCTAAATGGAGAGTAGAAACATCGAAGACGGAAGTTTAATAGGCACTCGAAAAGAAGAAAAAGACCCCAAAAACAAATAAATAAAAAAAAACAGGCTATTTGAGTAGAATTCAAACTCTAACCATACCACATATTTTGGTATTCAGTTTTTGCCCAACCTACCAAAACATTCTGTATTATACTCTGCTTATAATGAAAATAATATTATTACTAAGAGAAGGGTGATGGACACAGACACTAAACAATACTAGTTTCTGTTGCTTCTTGTGGAGGCGATAAAGGACCTCCTTTTGCTCTTGACAGGCTCTCATGAGGCTCCTCAGCTTCTAGACAGAGGTATCAGTTTGCTAATTCAGTAGCATGAGTTTTCCAAGGCCACCGAGTTATTCTCCCCCCCTCTCCCTTAAAGTCTCCTCACAAGCTCCTCCATTATCTCTAGATTACACCTGGAACTTTGGGTGCTGCGCCCTGCGGCACTGCTCAGATGCAGTTTGTCTGAATCGGATAATTGCTACTCATGTTTTGGGTTACTAAAAACCAATGGGATTATCCTACTCTAAACCCCAGAGATACAGAGATCCCTCCTTCCCCATGCTCTCCTGTTCCAAACCTTCAGAGTGGCTGGCCTACCTTGCTCAGGAAATTAGACACTGCTTATCTGGGGAAAAAGGGCTAAGCAAAGTCAAGAACAAATTCAGCAGCTGAAACCGTAGAGGATGGGTGATATGAATTTAGCAAGATCTGTATTAGAGTCTGATGCATTTTATCTTCTTGGCTACTATGGGAAGTTTAAATGGAAAACAGACTGTGAATAGAATTAACCAAAACTCAAAATGACTTTCCATTTAAAGGGTAATGTAAAAATATTACGCCAGGTGTGGTGGCACGTACACACCTGTAATCCCAGCATCTTGGGAAGACTGAAAGTTTGAGGCCAGCCTAGGCAATTTAGTGAGACCCTGTCTCAAATAAATAAAAACAAACAGGTGTGGGGGTGTAGCTCAGGGGTAAAGCACCCCTGGGTTCTATCCCCAGAACAGAAAAAATTATGAAATATTGAAACATATAATAACAAATATCTCAGATTTTTTAAGTAATCGAAATTACATAGTGGTGAAGTCAAAATGGGTTTTGATATTCTTAATTACTTTATTATTTTATTTAAAAAGTAGTCTCTGGTCTTCAGTTGGCACAGGCTTACCCACCATTTAAAAGCTTTATTCCTCTTTCTACACTTTAACTATTCTTACATAATTGACATTAAAATCTGAAAATGTTTTTTCTGTAAAATTCATACTTTAATTGTATTTCTTTTAACAAAATAATATGTTACCCTATATTTCAGCCTCACCGTTAGGAATGAGGAAAGAGGGGAAACTGCGGCAAGACCCACACACACCACAAAAATGGACAGCATCCAGGTCCTAGAGGAATGGTGAGTGTGGAGCGGACGCTGGAATCGCTTCTTCCATCTACACGGTGCTTCCCGCCACTGAATGCCTGGCAGTATCTCTTGCTCCAGGGTTAATCTTTGAAATGACTTTGTCAAATGAATGTAACTCAGTCTGTTGAGATCTTGTTTAGTGAATGCAATTGCTTTTCACTAATTTTTCTGTTAGCTATGCTATCAGCTAAAAAGAAATCATCTATGTTTATCTTTCCCTTGAAAGAGATAAAGATTATTGCACAAATTAGCCCCCCAAATGTTGCCATTTTACTCCCCATTTTTTTATTTGTTCAACATCGTCTTACATATTGGAGGGAATGGTTGTTACATATTCATGCATACATGGATATTGACATAGTAAGTTAAGGCTGATCCTAGTCCAGGATCTCCCACCCCCACCTCATCCATTCCCCAATCCCATGTTTCCTCTGTAAAACCCCCATGCTATAATTGGAGATAAGCATATACATGTATATTAATTTTTGAAATTTCTGAGTTTCTCTGCCTGCCTGTGTATAGTTAGGCTTCTCACAGAAGTTGAGTGTTCCCAGTTGTGTTGATAACCCCCTTTACCCCTCCCTGTCCTCCATGCCTCCCTCCCTTCTCCCCCCACCTTCATAGTCTTGGTTCCCCCAGCTTTGGTGGGTTTATTAATTAAACTTAGCTAACTTTTATCCCATCTTAGGGTTTCACTGTAGCTTCCACATATCACAGAAAACATTTTTACCCTGAAGTCTCTGTGTTTAGGATATTTCACTCAGCCTGATTTTTTCCATTTCCATCCATTTAGCTGCAAATGCCATGATGTCATTCTTTCTAATAGCAGAGTAGAACTCCATTGTATGTATCTATATGTGTGTGTATGTATGTATGTGTGTATGTATATGTATGTATGTGTATGTGTGTGTGTGTGTATACACATATATATATATATATATATATATATATATATATATTCACAGTTTTTAATCTGTTCATCCAGCAAGGGGCATCTGAATTAGTTCCATAGTTTAGCTATTGTAAACTGAGCTGCTATAAACATTGATGTGGCTGTGTCTCTGTAGTATGCCAATTCTAGTAATTTTGGGAAAATAACCAGGAATGGGATAGCTGTGTCGTAAAGTGATTCCTAGTTTTTTGAGGAATCTCTGCACTGCTTTCCAGGGTGGCTGTACAATTTTGCTACTCCCCTTTTGTTAAAGTATTTTTAAGTTGTTTTCTTTATGAGACAAGAATCGAAACCTGCCAAAAAAAAAAAAAAAGAATAAGATGTTGGATTAACTGAAGTCAGTCTGGAAGGACACCTAACTGGCTTCTAGTCCTATTTCCATGAACAGACTCTGACAAATTTCTCCAAAGTGAGAAATACAAATGCAATGTCTAGGGAGTAAATCAAAATACAAGGTGACTATTCATATAACTATAACTGCATTTTTTATGAGGAGTTTCTCATAATGATGTGTCATTGTGATTTTAAACTTTTTAAACTTAATATTTTTTAAGAGACAAGGACAGTGAGAGAGAGAAAAAGAAAGATAGAAACAATTTTTATTGAGTTTTTCACATGGCTTGCATTGCTCTGACACTTAGTTTGTACATGGGTGTTGGGGTTTGAACCCGTGTACTCACACATGCCGGGCAAGTGCCGTAACCGCCAAGCCACTGCTCCAGCCCCTAAACTTAATATTTTTTAGTGAAGGAGGAAGTTCAGATATTATGGAATAGTAACAAATCTATTTAAAATATCTGCTCAAAAAGGTTAAGAAAAATAAAATATAACTACTCTTTGACCAAATGCATTTCAGATGAAAAGCAAGATCAGGATCATTTTAACCATAAGAATCTCCAAGGTTCTTGATTCCACCTCTTTGCTACGTAAGCAAATGGAGCAACGAATGGTGATTTCTGCAGTAGTCATGGAAAATCTTCACATAGATATCTAAAACTCCCCAATGCCATTCTAAGACCCCTCTGGTTTACAGCAGTTTTGTAGAAAAATGAGACAAGTGTACACAATATATTTTTATTTGATATGCAGTGACTAATGAAAAAATGGCTACTAGAGAAGAAAAATAAGTTCTTCCTTATGGTTAGAAAATCTATATCATGAACCAAGAAAAGTTCCAGTTTATGCTTCAAAGCAATTTGTACAGTGTTTCTGTCAACTTGCAACCTATTGTTAGGATTTAAACATTTCCAAGCTTCATCAGGAATTTATGATGACCGTGGTCATACAGTCTATAGCTTTTTATTATTTGGTCACTTGACTCCTTTGTGAGCATCTTATGCCTACCTGATTGTGATTATTGATCAAGATCCCGAAATAACTGATCTGGTCCTAGCTAGATCAGGCCGGACTGCGTGTCGAAATACTGACCACTAGGCGGCAGTAATTGAATAGACTTTCTCCAACCCTCCATCACCTAGTCAAGCATTCATAGGTCAAGGTCACTTTTGGTAGTGTCTGCATTCTCTCTCTGCAGCCAGAATCCCACTGCAGATGAAGTCTTGTCCTGGTCTCAAAATTTTGACAAGATGATGAAGGCTCCTGCAGGAAGAAACCTGTTCAGAGAGTTCCTGCGAACAGAATACAGTGAAGAGAATCTACTTTTCTGGCTCGCCTGTGAAGACTTAAAGAAAGAGCAGAACAAAAAAGTCATTGAAGAAAAGGCCAGAATGATATATGAAGATTACATTTCCATACTGTCACCAAAAGAGGTAAAAATCTGGAAAGCACTGAGGTGGGCTAAGACCAAGAATGACCTTACAGGAACTCCAGTCCAAGTTGGGTAGTGCATGGGATGTGAACAGGTCAGAAGACTTCCCTGAGCAATTACTGAGTTTCCAAAGCAGGAATCTCCCTGAACACATGTGTGAAGGCCAGGCTCCTCCAGTGTGCTTGATCACTGATCTTTGGCTGGTAACTGTGTGTGATGGGTGGGCTGCTTGCTTCTCAGAACTAACACTGTTGAAGCAATTGGCTGTGACTTAAACTAATGGAGAAGAATTCACTTTAGGGTAATGCTTCTCAAAGCATCTTCCCCAGATCACTCTGGGGAATATGTCTGAAAAGTAGATCATTTTGGCCTTCCCAGGACTCTTAGCAATCTGAATTTTTGGGAATAGAGGAATCTGCACTTTGTTTCCACATATGTACTAGTTTGAAAAACTCTGGCTTAAGGGTTAAAAAAAAAACTCACTGATATGTTTGTTGATGCTTATGATTGAATTTTTCAGTACTGAAGAATGGGTCTTTATGACCACTCATATTTTCAGGGAAAGGGTGGGGAATACAAATTATTTCACTTATTCTAGACTTTCTGTTACAGAATGTGCAAGTTCGTTTTCACATTGTCAGGATGTACCTCATCAATAAGGAACACCTGCAGCCACCAAACGGCATGTTCCTATTCACTTTTTAAAAATCAATTTAATTTTGTTCATGAGAAATATTGCAGCCGACAGTTAGATGCACTAGGTTAGCAGTGTAACCATGACCACCCTGGATATTAGAGTTCCAGAAGTATGTAGTATATACTTTAAAACCCTGAGAGAGAACACAGTGGCTCCATAAGGTTATCTTTTCTCCCTCACCTCTTTCCTTTTCTGTCTCTACTAAATGATTGTGGTTTTGTTTTTTTTTTAGACAGGGTCTTGATGAGTTGGTTAGGGCCTCACTACATTGCTGAGGATGGTTTTGAACTTACAATCATCCTGTCTCAGCCTTCTTAGCCATTGGGGATTACAGGTGTGCATCACTGCACCTGGCACTACTACTGAGATTTTGCCTCGTGTTTAAATACTTGGTCTTGGTGCTTTCTGCTCCTAGCTTAGCCTTCACCCTGCCCTCTTGTGCCGGTGGACAAGGACTGGGCTGTCTGTGGTCATCAGTGACCCATCCAGCACTGGATGTGGCCATGTCCTGCTTTACACCTCTTCCTCTGAGACCTGTGAAATGAATTTGCATCTGAGTTAACAGTCTCTAAGTTGGGAATGCTGTATGAAGGATTTCACTTCTGATGAAGTGTATAGAAATTATGTTTTGTTATCTATTAGGTTGAAGTGTCACTGAAATTCCAGATTATAAAGGAGAACACTTCCTAAATTAGATGCATAAAAGATTCATCTGTTTTCATTTCCTACATTAATCCAGAAAGTCATAGAAACAAAGTAGGAGAATTTTTTTCTGTAGCATCAATACATTTATTACTGATATCACTTTGCATTTCTTAATATTAGTATTCTACATCCAAAAAAGTACATTCTTTAGGTTTCTGGTCTACCCAGAACCTCAGTTTCTGATCAACTCTTCCTGAATTTTATTAGCATAATTTATTCTCATTTGTATTTTAAAGTTGAATTATATGGAAAATAAACCAGATAACCCAGTTGTGCCCCAAAATGTGTTTTTGCCTATACTTACACAAAATCTTTTGGAAGATTATCTAGCCCATTTCTCTCCCCACCATATATCAGGTGTGTCATCTTAGAGTGACACTTGTCTATGTTACCTCATGATCTTTCTACTGTATATGGTTCTCTTTAAAATGATGGTTATTCCATTTTTCAAAGGTTATTCTATTTTTTAAATGTTAAGAGAAAAAAGGTGTTCTCCATATTAAATACATATAGTTCCTTGATTCGTATGGTCTCCATTTGCTGATCTTTATTTTTTCTGTGAAGCACTCTTCCACTGTCCACAGCTCCTGGTTCTCAGATGTCACTGACTAAAGGAGCTTTGTAAAACAGTTGATCTTCATAAATTGACTTCCTCTTTGGGTTATACTGATAGTTACCAGAGTTATTGGTTACTGAAATATAAACTTGGTTTTCACTCTTTTTGCTAAAGCAAAGAAGTTATTTTTGGCATAATTTACTTTGAATGTGAATTTCACTAAAAAATTATTAAAATGATATTTCCTAATTAGGAACATGCTCTTTTTTTAAAATTACATAGACTAATATCTAATTTAATAACAATATTTATTCTATCCATTTTCCTAATATTCACATTTGATCCATTACCTACTCTATAATCTCAAAATATCATATAATAGAGAGAGATAATGAGATAGTAAGAAAGAGTTGAAATTCACATTTTTATCACTTTTCTACTTATGTGCTAACTTGTGGATAAATTATAACTAACTTTGACATAGAATCTAAATTATACAATTGTATGATGTACCCTTGTTTAGTCAACTGATTTTTCTCAAATTAGTAATTACATTTGATTATTGTTTATGTCAAACATCAAGTAAAACAAAAGTATTTTCAGTTATACAAAATCTTTGTTGAAAAGCTGTGTTTTAAGACAAGGAACAGATTTATTTACTCTTGAGCTTTATTCACAAAACATCATACAAGTTGGAGCCCTTTCCAATCTATTTTAGCTCAATGACATTCCTGTGCAAACTCTCGTCAACCTACAATCTGCCACCACACATTACTGGTGACATTGAATTATCATTTTTCAAATGTCGTTTTCCTTGGTGAGAACACATGTCACATCCAAGACAGCCCTGATTATACAGCTGTCAGAGCACTGGACTAATACTCAGGTGCATAGGATTCTAATCCTGGCTCTGCTGCATCCTAATTGTGTGCCTTGGAATAAATCATAATTTTTTTTTTATTTTTAAAGAGAGAGTGGGACAGTGAGAGAGAGAAAGAGAAAATTAATGTTTATTTAGTGTTTTCACATGGCCTTCGTTGCTCCGACAATCTATTGTGTACATGGTGCTGGGGTTCGAACCCACGTCCTCGTGCATGCCAGGCAGGCACCATAACCTCCGAGCCACCGCTCCAGTCCTCACTTTACCCTTTTTGATCCTCCTTATTCAGTTGATTTATTTACAAGAGTAACCATAAAAATGGGTGCAGAGACTAGGTAAACCAATCCACAATGGCAGCTGTAACACCATTTGTACTACCACATTAACCCCCCATCCCCAATGACATAGCTAATCTATATGGTCCTCCTACCCAGATTGAACCTCAGAATCTCTCTCCTCACAGTGTTTAAGACAGCCACTGCAAACTAATCAGAGTTGATTTCTAACTTGGGAGCTGGACGATCTGGGCCTTCTACTCTGAAATTCTATAACTGTTTCTACTTACTCAGAGTATTTTTTTAAAAATATGGACATTTGAATCATTTACAAAATGGTTAATAACTAAATAAGTAAAAGTTGTCAAGTGTTTATTATTGACCAGACTGCATTTTCTTCTCTACACTTTTTTATTTTAATTTATCATATTTCATTTTGTTAAGTATAGAGAAACTCTACACTTAAATTATTTGTATATATAAGCATATATATTTTCATATATCTTACATCTTTATATATATAATTTTTTCCTTAATGACACCATTGAAGCCAGTGTGGTGGAAATTACTTCACATTGTTTTAAGATCAGTTTTACTCATTTTTAATAATTTGAGTCCCATGACCCAGGTTCTGGGCTGGGTGTTGGGGATATGATGGTGAACAGACAGATACTGCATTATGGAATTTGCATTTAAGAAGAAAGAAAACACATGTTAAACAAGTAACTAAAAGTTGTGTTAAATGTTGGGATTGATTGCTGTAGTTTAAAATGGGATATTTAGAAAAGGTCATGCTACAAAGCTAAAACTTGAGCTGTCACAAAAGCCAGAAATGCTGGGTTTGATCGAATAGTTGTCATCGTATTTATGATAAATTATTGTGTCTGCTATCATCACTTCACATTGAGCTTGAATTTCACTGTTGTTTAGAGGGTCTTACACACATTGTCACATCCACATCTCACCAAGAGGACAAAGGCGACGCTTCACAGCAGAGGGAGCTGATCTCAGAGAGGGAAAATGGGTATTTGGAGACATTGGAGTTAAATCTGGTAGTAGTAGAACACAAGTCCAGGACTTGTGGGTCCAAATGTGGTACCCCTCCTGCACTGTGCAGTGTCCTCCCCAACACTGCTGCAGATGTCTATAAACTCAACCTCAGAACTTGAGACAAAAATGAAAACTGAGGACCTTACCACAGGCCTGAATTCTCCTCAAATAAGCAAGATGCCCTGCCGCATCATCTGAGCCCAACTGAGAACACAACTCAATGATCTTTGCTCTAATGTATACATGCAAATCATCCATCTTATTTGCAATTCATAATTATTTTCGGTAGAAACAAGCATAAAATAAAACATCACTAACTGTGCACATGGCCAAGATCTATTAAAATTGATAAGAGAATCAGATACCTTTAGTTCTATAAATTAATGTGGGGATACTAAATTTAGTTTAAACAAAGACCAGAAAAAAATCTCTGCTGGCAGAAGTTCTAACTGGTAAAATCTTATATGGGCTTGTAAATGAAAAAAGAAAAAAATTAATCAAAGCTTTACTTGGAAAAGAATCCTAAATGAAATAATTTCAGTAAAATGAAAAGTAAGATGGAAAATGAGGGGAAATAATAAGGTTATATTAAAAAATTGTTCAGGAAATTAACATAAAGGAGGATCTTTTTATGGGGGCGAAAAAGACTTTCCATTGAAAACTAATCGTTTTCACTATAATTCTAAAATTCACTATAATTCTGCCAACCATTTCACAGGGTCAAAATTTCCATCATATCTTGAGGGCTAGAACAGACAAAAAAAAAAGGGGGTCAAAGCTTGTCTCTGCCAGCAGTATTTACCTAGCTTAGCAGTTCCCTTCAATGCATGGGAAATCTGGTATAATTAACCAGAGTGCACAAGTAGGTTAGCCTAGGGCTTCCCAAGCCACCCTAGCAGGACTTCTGTCTTCATTCACCCTACTTCGCCTCCATACTCTTATGGAACCTAAGCACTCACTGAATTTTCCTCCCTAATAGCGTGCATCAATGCTAGAGGCTATTTCCCTGCTTTTGCTATGCTTGCAAGCCAGTTTCTTTTCTTCTTCCAGTCTTCTCCTGGTGGGAATGAATATTACCAAGTCCCCTGAGGCTAACATAAAATCACTTTGATCTTTCTAAAGCTACAGATGCCACCTCTCCAAACTGACAGTGTTCAGCACTGCTGAAACCACCACTTAAATGCTGGCAGTGAAATGCTCCTGAATTATCAGTTGTCCTGTGCCCTATATCATGGTAGTAGTGCTTGAATTTAACCAGTCACTGCTGTCATGGACCCTTCGATTATCCCCAACTAGGAATAAGAATATGGAGACTGAGTAAGAAGAGAACGTCACTTAAAGATAGCTCTTACACTGCTCAACTTTCTCTCCCTTTAGGATAAGATTTTTCCAGGAACTCCTAGTCCTGCAGGAGGTAGACCCTAGATAAGATGGCTTTATAAGCTGTATAGACATGCCTGGTCCAAGGGTGCCTATGGCCCAGGCCCAAGCTGAGACCCACCCCACTACCTTGTATTATAGAAGATCTTGCTTCTAAGCTCAAAGACCAGGAGATGAAACTGTAGATTGTTATTCCCATGGGGCTTAAACTTGTTATTGACCTCTACACTTCTTTTGACTAACTGATAACTCTTTCAAACAAAAAAGATATTAAGGTAAATATTTTATTTTTCAAATGGAAATAGTAAATGCACTTTTGTTACAGACAGATTAGTAATGTTAAACTGTACTACTTTATGATCTTTTACTATCAGTTTTAATTTGTAAAGTAAATTAAAAATTAATAAGGGCTTATGTAATAATTCAGGTTGTTTTCTCTGTCTGAAGATAACTTAAGGTGTTGATACCTGTTGATAAGAAAAGTTATGCTACATTTAATTCTGTTATGATTTATGAAGCAAATGATACTGTTTTCTATTTCACTAATCTAAAATTTCCTTCTCCAAATAAAGTTATCACAAGTTTAAAAGTAAGAGCACCATGTACAAAATAGTGGCATATATTTGGTAAGACTTCTCCCTACCATAGCAATGCATTTCAAAATGAGATGAATCCATTTGTACTCCAATGTCAATATTGTCCTATTGAGTAAAAATATAAAAGATACTTTCAGATGAAATAGGAAGATCGGGAGGGGATTCTATACTTTTTATTATTTTGTATTTGATGGTGTCTTTATATGGCACAGAAATTACAAACTAAACATTAAATTTCCATAACATCATTTTTAAAAAAGAATTCCCCAGAAAGAAAAATACATAGTTCACCCAGAAATGTGTAATTTTTCTATCTACAAGTTGGAAATTGGTCTAACTAAACCACAGAAATTTAGTCTAGATCACCATTTCCTGACAAATCTACCAGCTATTCCTAGACTTTATCAATCAGTCCAATTCCACTTGATCCATAGAGCTCAGGAATCTGAGGTCACTCAGTCGAACATGAGTGGCTTCATCCGAGACTGCCTTAGACCCTAAATATTGATGAGAAAAGAAGCCAAAACCAAAGAAGCTTTTGATAAATGCTCATGACAGTGTTTTGATATAAACATGGAAGGTGTGTGTGTTATCAGACAAATAAATATGGATCATAGTGTCCCATTCCTTGCTCAGTCAGGAGAGAGGAGGACATCCATCAGGACTCTGAATGGCTATCTCTTGGAGGGTGTCTCAGACCAGGAATTCAAGGCAGAGCGTTAGTCCTATTCCCCCAGCCAGCCCTCCTTGCTACTTATTTTCCACTCTTCCCCCCCCTACTGTCCTTACCTGTTCCAGATGGATCAACCTTGAATGGCAGGAGGGTGTGACATCACAACAGAATTTCATCTCTACACACTTTTCAAACACTGCATTGATTATTTTAATAGGTATTCTGATTTCCTATTGATAGTTCTCCTCTCAAAGATTCCATTTCAAGCAGTTGTTCTCTTCATGTTGAGTACAGGGATCCTTTGGATGTATTCCAACCTAAAGGTGTTTCCTGGGCCTTGCCAGGTAGATCAATCATTAAGAATACCTATTCCCCTATGCTCCACTCTGCTTATCCACATTCCCTGTTTCCTACTTTTGATGCCATAGAAACTGTTGGGGTAGGAAACTGTTGTAAATCAGCCTATGATATGCAAGTTAATTTTTATCAGAGAATTCTTCTCTGCCAGTAGAGTGTTATTCTATTATCAAGAGTGTCACTCCCCAACCATTACAGAAAAGGAGGTGAATTTATATTCTGGTTATTCTGTTACATCAACAATGAATGAAATTCTCAAAAGCTCCTGAATGAATGCATAGAAAAGATAAATCTAAGTCAAGGTATTTGCCAACCAGATTTCTGGCATAAAATCTCCTTTTTTTTTCGTCTGTTTAATTCGAAGTTTGAAAGGAGAAAATTAGGCAAGGTTTGCAGCCTTTGAAAATATGACCTTTAGGTTTTTGGTAGTTGGACATAGTCTTTGAAGTTTATATGAAATTATATAAACCTGAAGTTACTTAATGGAGATCTTTGAAAAAATATGTTATTTAATTGGATCTGCTCTTATTTCTTTTTAGGTCAGTCTCGATTCTCGAGTTAGAGAGGTGATCAATAGAAATCTGTTGGATCCTAATCCTCACATGTATGAAGATGCCCAACTTCAGATATATACCTTAATGCACAGAGATTCTTTCCCAAGGTTTTTGAACTCTCAGATCTATAAGTCATTTGTTGAAAGTACTGCCGGCTCTTCTTCCGAATCTTAATTTTCATTTTAAAAAACATCATTTTGGAGGGCTGGGGATGGGGAATAAAAGTCGTTAAATAACATCAGAAGTTCAGTCCCTGGAGAACTGCAGCTTAGCATTCCTCAGGCCACTGTGAACATGCCACCATTATGGTCTTTGGTGTCCATTTTTTATCACTGTTATCCATGATGAAGTTTGAAGAAAAAACCACACAAAACAATGAATTGCCAAATTAAGTTTGTTTTACTTGATACTCATTCTACTTGCAAGCAAACTGTATTTGTAGTCCTATGAACAGTCTCCTAGTGTATTTCCAGAGACTGCATGTGCAAAGTAAAGCTGCTTCATTTGCCACGTAGTTGTTGTACTATTTAATCAAACAGCATAACTTATATCTGTATTTAAAGACTTTTGTGCAATATGGTCTTCTAGAAATAATTGCCAAAAAATTGGCTGTGGTTTGCATTTTTAACATAATCTGAGACAGAAAAAGGCAATTTTTAAATTGTAACAATGGTATTACAATACTGTGCTCAGTACACTAATTTTGAAGCCAATATTTCTGTACATGAAAAAAAGAGCTATTTATCTATGTTTGTTGGAAAATCCTGGTAGGGGATTCCTTGGGTTGTTCACTGCCAAAACTGTGGCACTTTCATTACAGAAGAGTTTGCTATGTTAAAAAAAAAAATAAGAAGAAAACAAAGCACAAAACAATTTGAAGATATCTTCTCTCAATGACAAATCAAAGAGTAATATTGTTTTTAATTGTAATAGATGAATATGAATCTATGTATATATCAGATGTCCAATACTGTAATTAATTTATTAAAGACTGGCTCTCCAGTTCTAAAATGGTTGTGTAAAGTTATGTACTTCAGCAAGAAAAAAAATAATCTTGATAACGTAGTTTTGGAATATGAAGAAAAAATGATTTAATAAAAGAATTCCTCCATGTAGCACTGTAAAATATTTTGATGACTAGCATCTGTCCTGTGGCATATTCCTTGAACGTGAAATCCAGTGAAAAGCTAAGTTTTTACTAGGAAAAGTTTCATAATGGTTATGAAGATAATTCTCTACTTCAGACCTTAACTGTTTTCCACATAGTATCTTACGAATGACTTATTTTAAAGAAGTTAAAACCAAACTATTAATTCTCATCCATATAAGGCAGTACAGTGCTCAAATCTTTTAGCTGCCATATTATTTTTTATAAATACACTAAGACGAAACTCTTGCCTGACATTGGCATATACTTCTGACATTCAAGAAAACAATATCCTATTGCGCACAAAAAGGATAATAATAATAATAATCATTGTCATATTTATATCAGTGTGTTACATTTGAATATTAATATCCCCTGGAGACTATTTTTTTAATCTTGAACTGAATGACTATAATACTGAGTAACCTAAAATGAAAGTTTTAAAAAGATTTATATCCACTGAGAATACTGGCCTTATATTAAGGATGATATTAAAATTATAGGTTTTCTTTGTCATTTTTAACTACCTCTCATTTTTTAATTTATTAAACATATTTTTTAAAAAAAACAAGTTTGAGGGTTTCTTTTTAAATTTATTTTACTTGAAAGGTTAGCATTGTAAGTTTCTTTTTCCATAAACTTAAAACATTTCAAGAATTGTTTTTTAAGTGAATATGATTTTCTAATTTATATAGAATTCAGGAGACATGATTAAAAGGGCTATTATCTATTCCCTATGCAAATATTTTAACTGTTGCAGTGTTTGAAAAAATGGGATTTAAAAAAAAAATTTGCAGAGTAGAAAACAAAAATGTTCTGTTTACACTGGCGTTGCTGACTATCCTACCATATCAGCACTTTTAAATACATTATTTATGAAAATGTAGTTCAAATGCAAGATAGAAAATATTTATAATCATTACTTTTAACAAATGCTTGTTTACTTTCTGAAAGTGTTCGTGTGTTAAGATATAGTTTATCCATGTCACTTAGATACTTACTATTTGAATAGTTTTCAGTAATATGTTGAAAAAGAGAGCTATGAATATGTTTACAAAGTCATATTTTTTCCTGAAGAGTAAAGAAAGACCTAAAAAACATCATCACTCTATTGTGAAGTTCTATTGTTCCTAAATCATTTAATTTTTTATTGGAAATCGGTCTGTTATGCTACTATAATGTGTACACACATATGGAATAGTATCATACTTGTTTCTGTGTTTGTGGCACAATAAATTGGTGCACATGACTAGAAGATATATAATACACTATGATACTCGCATGCATCGATCTTTTTAAATGTGGACTTTATATTCTTGTCGTTACTATATATGATGGTGACCTGCTAGTCGTAAGTTATCTTTATAAGATACTTTGGACTATTAGATGAGTTGTCTGTTTGACAATATGTTTAATATTTTACCAAATGGGAATGATAAGGGCCCTTATGAAGAGCCCTGATCTCTAACCTGGGCACCTGTAGAATACAGATTTTGATCTTAGTATGTCTTTTTGAAACTTGATGATAAAGTTGGGTTGACAAGGACTCTAGAGCAGATTTTCACATCAGATGTTGGTAACCATGCTATATGAGCATTTCTGTGCTAAACTCATATTTTCAGGGGATGGGACAGTTTCTTACTTAATTTCAAAATGTTGAAAGTTTCTAAGAATATGTCTATGTATTTGCAACTCTATCGGTTTTTAAGTATGATATAATTCCTTTTGTTTAAGTTACAGAGCTATAATAAACAAACAAACAACAAAAAAACACCCTCAACTGGTTTCTATGCTACCATTTCAAGAGCACAATATTTGCTTTATTAGGGTTTGATTTTTCCTAGTGAGTGTATTCCTCCCTGGGGAAAAATGAGCACTTTATAAGGAGCACTTTGTGTTTTAGATTGCCAAATGATCTTGTATACAATTAGAATCTGCTAATGTGTACTTTCTGAATTACCTAATTTCAGATGTATCTAGAATTGAAAGAAAAGTATAGGTTATAGATTATGTATATATAGATAAATAGGAGACCCATATTTCTCCAGAGATTGCTCTTGTACATAGATCACAATAGTAATGGATGGATGATACTTCTTTACTCTAATTGTTATTATGTTACCCAAAGTTAGCATAGATGTTCTGATAGTATTATAGGGCACTTGAATAAGAGCAAAAGTTTGATACTGAAATTAAGAAACACAAAATCCAAGACCACAACATCATCCTTTTAGAAAAAATCTTAAAATATGTACATAGGAGGACCAGATCATATAGTTGATCATCATGCATGGGGGTCATTATGATTAGTAAGTACCCTTTAATGAGCCTAGTATTAAGTATGTATTACATATTTACCTGATAGCTTAGTTTTGTAAAAGGACTACAGAAATAGGTAAATAATGTTTAGTTTCGGGGAGTAAATATATATTTTTACCCAATTAAGTTGATTTAAAAGAATACCTGACTCAATTTTGAGTTTATTCATTGTTTCTATATACTTTTAACTTTAAGTACTAAAAAAGCCATAGTTGTGATGATTTACATTTGCAACAAATACATATTATCAGAGACTTTGGTGAGGAAATATACAGGGAAGAAATTTAAGAGAGAGGGAAATTTAAAAGATAGGGAAATAAGAACCTTTGGGAAAACCACCAAAAGTTCTTAAAGACTTAAAATAATGCCTACATATAGAACCATATTAAACATATATTTTAAACCTTTTGAGGCTGATACATTTGCAAATTATTTTTAAATGCAGCAAAGATATTTCCAGGAAAATATCTTGCCCCTCTCTTTTACATTGACGGTCTATGACCATCATCTTCAGCATATTTTGCAAACACTTAGAGTAGTTATTTTTTTTTCAGTTTTTAAATGTCTCATCAATATAAAATATCCTCCTGAGAAAATAACATGTAATCTGAAAATTTTCGTAATTCTTCACTTGGTACAATTGCAAATATTTATCACTAAAACTGATACCAAAAACTGACTTCAGATCCTTTCTATAACCCTTGTATTGCACAAGATTGTACAGGGTAAATAAGTATTGTTTCCAAATTTCAGGCTTTAATTTCTTTGTAAGCATTTTAAAAAGTATTATTCTTACAGGTATAGTCCTGTCCAGCTCCTAGTGACATTGTTTCAGATTCCTTCAAAGGAATGTTCTAGCCTTGACCAATAAAAACCATCTGGAAGATAAAGTGCTGCCTGGCTAGAAAAATCTCAGTGCAGGGCTAATCTGATTCCCATGACATAAGTTCCAAGATGACAGAGAAAGGGATGCTCTTGAGCACTAACAACAATAACAAATAGAACATGGTTTAATATGTATACAACCTCAGATTCATTCTTCCCTCATCATTTCTCATGTTTTTCTCTCATTTCAGAAATCTTAGAATTTTAAAGTTGCTGTTTTATACTTATGTGTTGCCACAACATTCCAGCTTTTAAATAATTAGAAATATGTATTTTAGAATAATAAACATCGTGTTTCAGTCGTATGTTTGAATACATTTCCTCTTCGTAAAACTCTAGCTCTTATTGCTGTATTCAGATGATGTAACTAATAGAATGTATGTCCACAGATTCACATATGGAATATAGTATAAAAACATCTAGAACTTCTAGAATAATAAATTTGATTTTGACTTACATTTCTTTCTTTCTTTCTTTTTTTGTTTTTTTTTTCTACCAGGAATTGAACCCAGGGGTGCTTAACCACTGAGCAACATCCCCATCCCTTTTATTATTTTTTATTTTGAGACAAGGTCTCTCTGGGTTGCTCAGGGCCTTGGAAAATTACTTAGGCTAGCTTTGAACTTGCAATCCTCCTGCCTCAGCCTCCTGAGTCACTGGGATTACAGGCATGTGCCATGGTGCCAGGCTCAAGTTACATTTCTGTCTCCTGTGATGGTGGCAAATCATGTTTTCTCTCCAAGTCTGTTTCCTGATCTACAAATGAAGAATATTAACTTACAAGATAACAGTGCATGTTTAATAAAATAAACATGGGAAGACCAGTGTTACACATAATATTTTATCAAAGTTCTTCAGCTCAATAACAACTGCTGCTTTTCAGGAATATCCATGATTTGTCTTGATTGCAAAACATACTTTTAAAATCTGACAAATCATCCAGAGAAACATAACCAAGCTTATTTTAAGATGGAGGATTACAACAAAGTTATTGCTTTATAGAGTAATATGATTCAAAATCACAATTTTAATTTCAACAATATCCCACCATATCTGTGATCTAGAAACATTTCTTCACTCACACATGCACAGATATATATAACTGTATATATATATGCACATATGTAATATGTATGAGTATATATACACACACATGCATAGTGAAATAAAAACAATATTCCCAAAGATAGAATAACATAAAAATCAAGTCATTTACTAAGTATATAAATAGATGATAGAGCTAAAGCTAACCTAATGAGACTGATCATTAGAAAACAGACTTTTTAAATATTAAAGTAGTATGATTTTCTTTAACAGTTTTACTATGAACATGTGTAAAGAAAAGTAAGAGTGGTTGTATGTTTAAAAACTGTTCATTAAATCTTTCTTTGGAACAGTTTTAGATTTACAAAAAAAATTGCAAAGATAGTAAAAAAAAAAAAAAGTCCTCAAATCCCTCACACGCATGAGTTATTTATTAGTCATTAGTCAACTAATTTTTCTCTGATGGCCTTTTTCAGTCCCTGGATCTCATTCCTGATACCTTATTCCATTTAGTTGCCAGGACTCCTTAGGCTTCTCCCAGCTTTGCGTCTTTACACCTCTCCTTGCTTTTGAGGACCTTGGCGGTTCTGAAGTGTACTGGTCTTCTGCAGACTGTCCCTCAGCTATAATTTGCCTAATCTTTTCCCCATAAATAAACAATGGTTTTGGTTTGAGGAATGAGTGCCATTCTTGTCGCATGATATCAAAGTGTGTGCCATGGCCATGAGTCCGCTTGTGAGTTTCTCAGTCTTTAGGATCCTCAGCTGTTGATGGCTGACTTCGATCACCTGACTGAGGGCCTGCCTCTTAGGTTTCCCCACTACAAAGTCATACATTTTTATGACATTATATTGGAGGTAAATTTAGTGGACATTTACACTGAGCTTAAAAAATATTCTGAGTAGGCTTCTCAATACTCATATTAGATTCATTAAAGGATAACTGACAAATGGTATGAATACGATGAACTGGAAAATGGGCGAATAAAAGTCAAATAGTGTTAGCTTGGATGCTCACTTAACAGAGCTGAATGTAAACTGCTCTCCTTCAACTACCATAATTACCTTAATCCTCCATATACTTTGGAGATTAAAGATCTGAGTCTGAACTGAAATAAGAGGTAATTTAAATTGGTAATCATTTTGCTTGATGATTTTCTATATACCCTCCACTGAACAGTGTACACAATATTGAAATAATGTAAAAGACTTGATATTTTCACCCCTGGCTTTAACTATTTGTCATAAATACAATGTTTCTGTATATGATTTTAAGATGTTTGCTAAATACTAAAAAGAATTTTAATGTGTTTGGTTATATAAAAATTATCATATTAAATATGTATGATTTCTTACTACCCCATGTTCATTATATTTAGTAATTTACATCCTTATTTTGGACTCCATCAATATTTATTAGTGGACTATAAAGAAGTTTTGAGTGCATGATTGGTTATTTTGCAGTGCCAAAATAACTGTAGGTACTCATCAATTGCATAGATATCAAGATTATTTTTACTCCAATTTAAATTATTCTGGATTTTTATTCTCCTTTACTTAAATCTATTTCATCATTTTACTTGTGTATAATAATAATAAACTTCCCAAAAATGCAAGAATTTTCACCATGTAATAGAATTTAACCATGACAACAATGTAAGAAAATCCAGAAGTTTCAGATTAAGTATATTTGAATTTACAAAGTAAATCAAACAACAGCTGCTTTCATTTAACTATGTTGTGGAAACCTCTGAATATTATTGTAAAATGCATTACATTTTCTTAAAATGTTTTCAGATTAATAAAGAATTCACCAGTGTATCCTTAGACAAGTTACTGTTTCCTCATTGGTGTAAGGCTACCAGAATAAAGGGTACACTTACATGTGTTGCTTAAATTGCTTATGCATCTGAGGAAAAATAAATTCTGGCTGGATTCATCACGTTGTTCTATAAGGTAATGGCTTATTACAATTTTGCACCTTTTATAAATAATAAAATATACTCTTGAACTAACATGTTTTGACAATTCAGCTGAGAGATTTATCATGTTGATTTCAAATTACTCCCACCATTGATTTCTGTGGTTGAAAACAGATTCAAAGTTTAGAGTGGAAATGACTGCTCCTAGTAGGGATATATACAACCTGACCGTTCCATTGTATTCTCAGATCAGAATTAAAATAGATTTCAAAAGCTATATTACAGCAAAACAATTTTATAAAGCAGTGGACCTTGAATATACAATGTGAAATAAAACTTGAAATAATTGAAGCTTTTAAGAACAAAAACTCTTTGCTTTCCTTTATTTGAGGAGTCGTTTCATTCTTCCATTTCACTTGGCATTTTTATGTAGCGCTAAGGGATAGAAACAATGCAAAACGCCTTTTTTTTTTTCACTGCCAAACAGGATGATCCCAGGGTCTTGGGCATACTAAGCAAGCGCTCTACCAGTGAGCATCCCCAGCTCCCAAATTCATTTTTTTTAAATGTTATACCCAACAGGTTTGGTTTGACGATCAAAGGATATTTTATTCTCTCGTATCCATTTCTCTGGTGGGCTGAGAAGGTCTCAGAAAGTGCGAGGAATATACCAATAAACATCAGTATTCCCGGCACTCATCCGCAAATTTTTGGAAGCGCCAAGCATCGGCTTCGGGAAGCAGTGGTTGCAGTGTGGGTGCTGGTGATGTGCCCAGGGCTTCTAGAGGGCACGGGGTGCTGGGGATGCGCCCAGGGCCTCTCGAGGGCAGCGGGTGCTGGGGATGCGCCCAGGGCCTCTCGAGGGCAGCGGGTGCTGGGGATGCGCCCTGGGCCTCTCGAGGGCACCGGGTGCTGGGGATGCGCCCAGGGCGTCTCGAGGGCAGCGGGTGCTGGGGATGCGCCCTGGGCCTTTCGAGCCCACTGGGTGCTCTCCCACCCTGCCGCACGCCCCGCCCGGGAGACCTTTCTCGGGGTTGTGCTGTGTAGCTGCGTAGAAGCCTTAGCTCAGAATTCACGCAACCGCATTGGAAGAAAAGTAGAAAATAACTAAGGGGATGGACCGGCAACTGAGAGGTCAAAGAACCTAAAGAAACTACGTGGGAGACGGAGGGCAAGAGAGCAGGGTTTGTAAAATGACTCGGTCGGTCGTTGTCTCAGAACGGTGATCTATTACATTGATACCACCCAGAATAAGGTTCATATTAAAAATGCTGGCTTAAAAACAAAAAAGGTTTATGAAAAAATTTACAATATTCTGAAGGTCTTAGCAAGTATTCAGAAGATTAAAAAATTGCAATTTATTGCTTTCCCTCTCCTACCAAACAAGCCTCAATGTGCAAGCTGGATTTTTAGACACAGGACTTGGAGGCGGTGCCTTCTGCCTGGCCAGGCCCAGAGGGCCCCTCCTCCCGCCCCGCCCACCCTCCTCCCCGCCCACCCTCCTCCCCGCCCCTCACCAGTAGCCCCGCCCCCTCAGTTTTGACCTGCTTGAACCTCGTAGCTTTCTCACGCTTGGCCGGAAGTTTTCACCAATGCTTCCGGGAGACTTTTTAAGACCTGCGCGTGCGCTCGGCTACGTGCGACCATCTCTCGCCCCTATTTCCAGGCTCGGTGCGGTGTCGCGAGACCTGCTCTGTGTGGAACTTCCGGTTTTGACGCTCGGAGCGGACTCGGCCGGGCGATGCGGGGCCGGCTCCTGTGGGGCGCTGCCCGAGGTCTCTGGGCTGGTTGCGCTGTTGGCGCGGCCCGCCGGTCCCTGAGCAGCAATGTCCCTCCGCTGGAGGAGCTCTTCGCCCGCGGCGGGCCCTTACGGACCTTCCTCGAGCGCCAGGCAGGGTCGGAAGCCCAGTTCCAATTCAAGGGGCCCGAGTTGGTGGCGGTAACCAAACTCCTGAGCGAGAAGGAGCGGGAGCTGCGGGAGACCGAGCACTTGCTGCACGGTAAGGGACGGGCAGGGGAGCGGCGTCAGAGCAGATTCTTCCCTCCTCATTTGCAGTGTCCCCACTGCCGGGTTTGAAGCTCTTGATTGGTTTGCAGGAGCTTTGGTTTCGCAGCGGATGTCAACACACGCGTTCTTTTCCCATTCCTTTCTGGCGCAGCGGCGCTCCCTCCTCGGAAGCCGACTTTTCTCCGAGGCCTGTCCTGGGCAGGAACTCTGCTGAGCAAGGACCAGGCATTGTCCCAGTGATGGGCTTCAGACCAGTGTGTCAGCGCAGTAGGGACACAGTCAGCAATACTAGGAGGAGCGGTGCGACTTTAAATATTTAATCACATGGTGCTTTAGGCTATTGGTTTTTTCTCCTCTAAAAAGTATGAAACGACTAAAGTGATCTATAAGCCTGCATTAAGGGTGGGTCTCACGTTCCTGCTATCCCCAGTTCCCAGCACGGTTGGTTCTTAATAGATAAGAGTACAGATACTATGTAATTCACGTTTGATCTTTCACAGAAAGAACAAGTTGTAATAACTAAAAAAAATGCCCCCTCCTTTTGTAAAATAAATGAAGTATTTTTGTAGGTCAAAAATAAAAATTCGGGGCTGGAGCGGTGGCTCGGCGGTTAAGGCACTTGGGCATGTACACGAGTTCAAACCCCAGCACCCACGTACACAACTAAGTGTCAGAGCAAGGAAAGCCACGTGAAAAGCTTAATAAAAATAGACTCTCTCTGTCTCTTTCTGTGTCCTTCTCTCTTCAAAAAATAAATAAATTAATTAATTAAAAGATGAAACAACAAGGTAAAGCCAGAAAGGAGCAGCACTTCATGTAAGGTTAGGCAGGAAACTTATTTATACTAAGGATATATTCAATAAGTGACTCCTATTTTTTTATTCAGGTTTGGTTTGAGAGAACTTTCTTTCTGTTCCCCTTCTGGTTTTTTAACTTGCTAAATGTATTAATTTGTTATTGTACAGCCTAAGTTGGAAAACTAAAAGTTTATTAATGTGACTTTTGCTGGAATTAAATTATAGAAAAATTTAACTACCTTCTATTTTTCTTTAGGCACTTTTTAGCTTTACTTTCTTTTGTCATCAGGAAAAAAGTTTTCTCGCAGCTACACATTTATGAAAATAATATAAAGTGCTACCTTTAATTAATTGTAATTATTAAAAAGACAAGCATTTTATTTTTCCCTTTAGCTTCAATACCAATAAATCTATTATGTTGAATACTTCTTGTCAGTTCTGTACTAAATTAAGAAAAACTTAACTGTTGCCTTTGTTCTTTAGATGAGAATGAAGATTTAAGGAAACTTGCAGAGAATGAAATAACTTTGTGTCAAGAAGAAATAACTCGGTTGAAGCATCAGGTATAGTACTGGTGTAAAAAATAAAGCATGTATGTCATTACTTCCTATGCATTTTATTAGAGTTATATAAAAAAAATTCAAGTAGCAGCTAGCTTTTTATTTAGAATGAACTTTTTATTTTTAACTTAATTTTTTTCAGTCTTATTGAGGTGTAATTGACAAAACTTATATCTACTGAAGGTATACAATATGATGTATTGATATATGGATACATGGTGAAATGATTACCACTATCAACAAAGTGGTTTTTAAAGCAGGAGAAGACATGCTTTTTGTGATCCTTTTTTAATACTAAAAGGACTGTAGGTAGAGCTCTCACAAAAAGACAAATGTCACAGTATTAGCATTTTCTGGAAAAGCAATGTTTCCCCTCTTGATTTTTTTTTAAGAGATTGAGAATAGACAATTGGTAGAAGAGGTTATAAAGTGATGGCAGGCTATGAACACCTCAAGGGCAAGAATATGCCTTTATCTTTGTGTCTCTAGCACTATTATAGTACTCATCCTAGGATTCCAAAATGATAAGTTTTTTCTTCTATATTAAGGAAACTTGAAAAAACACAAATTCAGTTTGAATGCTTTTGTTTTTCTTCCATTCTAGGCCTTAAATTTTTAAAGACCTTTTGCATTCTACACACAGTGTAATACCCTGCTCACAACAAGCACTTAATTGTAAAAAACTGAATAGAGAACTGATATAAAGCATATAAGACCTCCAAGGAGAAATAAAATGAAGCTAGTAAGTTTTACATGAATTTTATAACATTTACTATAGTAGTAACATTGACACTTCATGGAAATTATGCATTATATAATCTAATTGGCAAGATGGTTGAACAGTTCTCAGCAATGTTAAATCATTTGCTTAGAGAAACTTAGGTTAGGGGCTGGAGCAGTGGCTTGTCGATTAACAGCTCTTGCCTGGCATACGCAAGTACACGAGTTCAAACCCCAGCACCCACGTATACAACTAAGTGTCGGAGCAACGAAAGCCATGTGAAAAACTCAATAAAAATTGATTCTCTCTCTCTCTCTCACCTTCTCTCTTAAAAAAAAAGAGAGAGAGAAAGTTAGGTTAAATATTTAAAACTCCTTTAATCATTTCAGCTTTTCTTAAGTTTTAAGTAATTCTCAATTATAGGAGGGGTAATATTTTTATATTTACAGATTATTTTGCTTTTGGTTCCCTCAGAAGAAACAGATGAGAATGATTTGATCCTGGAGGTAACTGCAGGAGTTGGGGGTCAGGAGGCAATGTTGTTTACTTCAGAGATGTTTGATATGTATCAGCAATATGCTGCATTTAAAAGATGGCATTTTGAAATCCTGGAATACTTTCCAAGTGAAATAGGTCAGTAAACTGTTCAATTTGTTTTGATAAAGTGGGGATTTACTTATGTACATGTGCCCTAGAAAAAGGGTTGGCAAGACTTTGACTGGGCTTTAGAACTTACTTGTGAGAAAGTCTTAGTTGATGTATGCTCATCGTTTACCTAATAATTTTTAATTCGAACATACCAATTTTGAAATAGCCTATAAAATTTAATGGATATCCATTCAATTATAACCACTGAATGACTAATGGTCTTTTTTTTTTAAGAGAGAAACGGGGCTGGAGCGTTGGCTCGGCTGTTACAGGGCTTGCCCAGCATGCACAAGTACACCAATTCAAACCCCAGCCCCCACATACACAACTAAGTGTCAGATCAAGAAAAGCCATGTGAAAAACTCAAAAAAAATTCATTCTCTGTCACTCTCACTCTCACTGTCCCTCTCTATTAAAAAAAGAGAGGGACAGTGAGAGAATTTTATTTAGTTCAGTTTTTCATGTGGCTTTAGTTGCAGATGTGGTGCTGGGGTATGAACCCACGTCCTCATGCATGCCAGGCAAGCACTGTAACTGCTGAGCCACCGCTCCAGCCCCACTAATGGTCTTTAAAAACAGTCTTTTACCTGTGTTATTGATATCAGTTCAATAGCACTTTTATGTTCAATCATTATAAGCAATAAAGATTAAATATTAAAATACTGAATATCAGTTGACTTGTTGAAGTTAGTGTGGTTTGCCATCTCTGCTTATAATTCTTTGTGGCTCTTTTATATTTCAAGATAGTAGATATAATGGTCAATTACTTAAAATGGTAGTAATACTAAAAAGAACCTGTTTTCCCTCTATTTTCAAGGTGGCCTTAGGCATGCATCTGCCAGCATTGGTGGATCAGAAGCTTATAAACATATGAAATTTGAAGGGGGGGTGCACAGAGTACAGAGAGTGCCAAAGACAGAGAAGCAAGGCCGCATCCATACTAGCACCATGACGGTGGCAATATTACCCCAGCCCACTGAGGTAAGGCATAGTAACCCCTCTCTTCTAGCATAGTGCCCCTTGTCCTTCCCCGCCTCATAATATTCAAAAAATTCATTGAATTGAAAATCTCTTTTATCATTCGGCCTTCCTTTTGTATTTTGAGTTAATTCTGAGAATCTATTATCTTAGTTCAAAATATGTAGATGGTAAGAATTAAAGATTTATAAATGATTCAGTGTTGCATTATTAATTTACTTCTCTCCACCATTAACATAGACATTGTGAGGCCATCTCTAGTAAAATAATACCAACCTATGTAAATATGGACTGGTAGCCTTCATAATGACTTTTGCTTTATGGGACTGGATCCCCAGATATTATTAGGGCAAGGATAATTAGTTAATATAATTGCTACTTCATAATGCAATCACATTAAAATGGAAACATTGTTTTAGTGTTCATAATGAGTACTATTTATTCTCACAAAATTTTCAGTCTAGTTTAGAATTTAATTTCTTTTCTGAAAAGTGATAAGTTTTTGACATTTCTTAGAATGAAAAATACAGGATTTGAGAAGGAAGTTTAATGGAGGATTTCTGTTTTTTAATTTTGAGAAAAAGTGCTGTTTGACTATGTAATTGGTTAATGGAGTTTCTTTAGTGCTAATATTTGTGTGAAGCATAGATGAGGAAAAGAACAGTTAAAGGAGAAAGTGAAGTAGAATAAACAGCTGGAGCTACACTTAGGTACTAGACATTTTGGTTTAACATCCTGGAGATGATAGGCAACTTTAGAAAATGATGGGGGACTGAGGTCCATATATCATCTAATTAGGGAGACATGGAGGGCTTAGGCAGTGGTAGGATTCTTACTGCCAAGATCATGGACATGTCATAGAGCAGTCCATAGTTTATAGAACTTTTTTTAAAACTAGTGCTTCTTATAGTGACTCCCAGGACAAAGTGTAATCCTGATGGCAGGCCCCAGTGTGATTATTAATTGAGTCTGGGCCCTTGGCATCTTGGTCTTTGCTGAAGCTATTTACCTTACCTTTGTCTCCATATATGTTTGAAACAAACCCTTTACTCAAGTTAGCATTCTCCTCCCTGTGCTAAAGTCTTTTGAACTTAGAAATAGTCTATAATCAATTTAGCTTATATACATACATTTCTAATAGCTAAGTTTTGCAGTTTGTATAGAAAGAAGGGAGTAATTTGCAGTGAAGTCAAGCCCAGTTTTTGAAGATTAGAAAGGGTTTGTTTTTGTTGTTGGGTATTATGCTTGGATTCCCTGCTCTGTTTAAAAAAAAAAAAAGAAAGGAAAAAGGATTTAATAATAGTATCATTCCAACTACTGTCTATTCTCAAAATTAAACTTTTGATTCTTAATATGAATTCTATACATGACATATTTACAAATGGTTAGTCACTCCCTTTATACAGTTGGTACATGTAAGTTTTTAAAATCTTTTTAAACTTTACTTTCTATGTATAGATTAATCTGGTGATTAATCATAAAGATTTGAGAATTGATACAAAGCGAGCCAGTGGAGCTGGAGGTCAGCATGTAAATACCACAGACAGTGCTGTCCGGATTGTTCACCTTCCAACAGGTATGTACTTACTTCTTCATCATAAAACCAAAGAAAAGTCACTTTCTGAAGGACTTGACTAACATTCCATTGAAACAGACCCTCAGTCACCAAAGGAATATATACTATTAAGGATAGTTATTAATTAACTTGATTTAGAATCTATAGCTGATACTCTGAAGGATAATTGGAAAGCCAGGAAACGCAGGAGTTCTGAACCCAGAGAATTTTCCTAGTAACTATGTAGAGAAAGTGGATAGTCTTTCCAAGTGGCCTTCTGAAGATTATATTTAATATTTTTACCTATTTAAGATATGATCATGGTGAAGAAGTTATCATAGATTACTTATGAGAAAATGTTCTAAGTCACTGGTTGGTTTTTAAGTCTTTCGGGAAGAGGGCAACATGACTTTGAGAAAATTAAAGCATTTGACCTACTCAGAAGCACACATACAGAAAAAGTTTTGTATATACTATCGCCGTCTTCTTCCCTCTAACCTCATACCAAGAAACATATAATTTTGGTGTTGTCTTCCCATTGAGTTTGTTCACAGACTTTTTGGGGTTCTGATTCTAGAATAATTAGGCAAAGGGACTATACCTAAATCTTCTACGTCTCCACCATACATCCAGATAGAACAAAGTGTGTTTTACGAGTCAGTGTTACTTCACCAATTTACCTGTGATGAAGAGTATATGGTTAGCAGATCTCAGCTATCTAGAAAGAATTTAAGAACCTCTGGAACTGCTCTCAAATAGCCATGTTTCCTAGCCAGTAGTGGTTGATGGGAGTGCTGGATTAATACGTTTTTGTTCTTTCAAATATGAGAATATCCTCATGTTAAGCTTCAAGGTCAAGTTTTATGTGATGCAAAGTATGTAAACAGTAGTAGGAAGGGGAGAAAATTCTCAAAAATATTAATGGTGTTATGATCTTTAACTTCTCTATCAGTTTCTATAAGTGGTTATTTCTTTGAAAAATTATGACAGCTGATAATAGGAAAACAGCCTCTATTAAATGGTTTATGCTTATTGTTTAATTATATATGCCTTCAGTGTGGAAATGCCTTTTGTTATAGCTCAGACTTCAATTTCAGTTTTTCTGATAAACTTTAAAAAGCTTTTTAAAGTTTCGAGTCTCCCTTTTATGTTAGAGTCCTGTTTTTCTTCCCTCATAAAGGAAGAAGAAAAAGACTGAAAAGGAAAAGGAGTATTCCTTGATAATAAGAAAAGAAGAATTTTCTATTAAAACTCTCTAATTCTCATAACACTATTCAGGTGTTGTTTCTGAATGTCAACAAGAGAGATCGCAACTGAAAAACAGAGAGATGGCTCTGAAAAAGTTACGTGCAAAGCTGTACAGCATGCTTCTAGAGGAAGAAACAAGTAAAAGATACAGTGCTAGAAAGATTCAGGTACAAGTGAATTTAAAAAATGTTTCCACAAGATAAAAATGTTCTTAGATGACTGGGTTTTTGTATGTCAGACTGTACACACATTTGTCAAAAGTAGAAAACAAGTAGGTTAGCTAAGGTCTATACCTGTTTTATAGTAATCTTAACACTCCTGCCCTATTTTCTATATATTTAAAGGTGTTATCCTCAGACTTTATCAAAAGTTACTAAAAAATGATCACCAAGTCCCCATTCCCTGTTAATTTTTAATTCTTTGAGAGCTGCATATCGTAGCACACACCTGTAATTCCAGTGACTAGGGAGGCTGAGTCAGGAGGATCACAAGTTCAAGGCCAACCTAAGCAATTTAGGAACACCCTAAGCAACTTAGTGAGACTGTCTCAAAAAGAGGGTTTGGGTTATAACTCATTGGTAAAGGGAACCTGGATTCAATCCCTGGTACCAAAAAGAAACAAAAATGTTTAACGTTTGAAATTATGGAAGCAATAATGTTGGAAAGGAAACTGAACTCTTCTTCCTATTTGATGTTTAATGTATAACTTAAAGAATCCTTTTAAGACTTCCTTAATATGGGGCATTTACCACCTTGTCACCACTCAAGACAGCTACATGAATTCACAGAGAGTATATGTATTTAACTATTATTTGAAGTATCAGCTCTTTGAGAGACCGTATGTATACTACATTGCTGTGCAGTACATATTTGTCTATACATGGGAAAATTAAAGTTTTGAGTAAATCTATTTCCTATAGCCATACAGAATTGAGGTAATAGAGACAAGATTCAAATATCAATCTTTCTGATTTTAAAGCCCACATTTCTTTTTTCTTTATTGTATTCCCATGTCATTTGGGGATTCAACATTTTAAACTTAGTTTTGCATTACGATTCATAATATAAATCTGTATTTTAATCTGAGTAAGCTAAATGTGTAGGTTTAATTGTAGCTTATCTATTTGTATGAATCTAATTGTATCTCATATCTTTTTTTATACATATATAGGTTGGAACTAAAGGAAGGTCAGAGAAAATAAGAACATACAATTTTCCACAGAACCGGGTCACAGATCACAGAATAAATAAGTCACTGCATGGCCTTGAAACTTTGATGCAAGGAGATCATCTATTGGATGAACTTATACAGTCATTGAAGGACTATGCTGATTATGAATCTTTACTAGAATTTATTTCCAAAAAAGTCTAGGTTGATTTATTATTTTAGAAAAATTCTGTAGCACATTACATTGTACATAAATGCTCACCAGTATCCTCTTAAAATATTGAGTTGTTACAGTTGGAAGTAATATGCATATTCTTAATGCATAATTAATGTAGATTTCTCTCAAAGCATTAGTAAAATACAATCATGACTTGTTGTAAATCTTGCATTCTTAAGTATAAGTAGACATTTGTTTTATGTAAAACATTTAAAATTAAATATTTAAAATATTTAGTCAAATGTTTAACTGTAATTTGAAAAATTTCAAATATAAATAGTAATATGACAGTAAATACCATATTAGTCAGGGCCCAACCAGGATATAGAACCATATCAACAATTGAATTGATAATGGAATTAATAAGTGAGAATAAAAGAACTCTAATACACTGAGAGATGGTACCTTAGGACTGAGAAAGGGTACTCAATGAAAGACCACCCCTGCAAGGGTCTTTCTTTCCCCATGATGGAGTCAGGCCTAAAGAGGGTATGGCTGTACCCACTCAATGACGGAAATTTTCCTGGTTTGCCCAGGGCTAGAACTGGTACACAGCTGGTGCATTAGGCCTTTGGCAGCGAACCTCAAACCCTTCTGCCAATGTATCAACAAAACTTGGTGGGGGGTAAGCCTTAGTGGCTTTCTGTGTCTTACGGTTCTACAGAGGCTCCTACTTCATTCAATAGTTATTCCTAAATAATTGAATGAAATTCTGTAAACACAAGAAAAAATAAGAGTATAGAACCATAACTGGCAATTAACAGAATACTAAGTTTTAATATTTTAAGATCCCTCAAATTTGTGGATATTTGCTGAAACGCCACACTATGTAAACATCTTATGAACCATGCGCTGACTCTTCCCTGCCTCTTAATGCTGCCCATTGTGCCTAAAGCAAACTCCACTTACTTCTGCAAATCTCACTTTATCTCCCATCAGAATTAACTGTTTCTTCATCTCTATTCCATAGTATTTTACAGTATGCTATGTGTGGTCTGAATCTGTCCCCCCGAAATTCATGTGTTGGATATTTAATTCACAGAGCAACCATGTTGGGAGTTGTGGCCTTTGTGGAGATGTCTGGGTCATGAGGGCATGAACAGATAAATATTATAAAAGGACTTGATAAAGGGAATGTGGACCTTTTTGCCCTCCCACCTGTCATGTGAGGACACAGGTCTCAGCATCATCTTGGAATCAAAAATAGCCCTCATCAGATGCTGAAGCCTTTATCTTCTTTGATTTCCTAGGATGCAGAACTAGGAAAATTTCTGTTTACAAATTACCTACTCTGATATTGTTACAACAGTACAAAACAGACCAAAATACCTGTATGGAAGCAGGTATTGCAAAGTAGTAAATTTACTGGTTTATAGTTTTATTAAGGACAAAATGGTGTACTTGATAAGGAATGGGAGAAGACGAGTCCAAAGGTTTCCGACATACGATTGCACTCCCACAGGATTTTTCGGGTTTGTGGTGGGATATTCGTTCCCTTGTGATGTTGGGCAGCAGCAGGCAGCCTGAGATCTCAGTCTACCACACAAACAGGGCAGATGACCAACCAATACTCTACACTACTGTCCAGAATTAATTTTCTCCTAGATTATTATAATAGTTGCCAGACTTCTCCCTGTATCCCTTTTACATGCTCTATAATTGTGGCTAGATACAAATAACTGCCAAATGAATCTTTCCATAAGGCAAGGCTCTGATCTTGGCACTCCTTTGCTCAATATTGTAATACATCCTCATTGCCAAATAAACCTATAACTCTCAACTGCATACAATATAATACACCATGATTTGCATCCACCATCATTACATCATTAGGAAGGCGATTTGACCAATCCACCTCCTTTATGCCACATCAAATTGATTTTTCCTGATAAAGGCCCTTGCATTTAAGCTATCTTCCATTTTGTCCCTTCTGTTGTGGACAGCCACACCCCCCCCTCCCCAATTCTCTCAAAACACCTATAGCAATGGTTCTCATTCAGAGGAGGCTTCACCCCCACCTAGACCCAGGGAATTTTTGGCAATGTTTTAAACAATTATAACTGGGAGGGTGGTTTAGAGACTAGTGGTGCTGCTGAACACCCTCCAATGCACAACGTAGCCTCCACCACAAAAAAATATCTAGCCCAGAATGTTAATGGTGCTGAGGTTGGAAAACCCTGTCCTACAGATTATTCCCATATCCTGACACATAAAATTAACCTGTATTGTATAAAAATTCCCCACTAACTTCAAATGTATTTGATTCATCCAAAGGTTTTACAACCTTATATTGTGCACCTCATCCCCTCCTGCACTTCATGATACTTTTATTCAAAAATATTTGCTGGGCTGGAGTGGTGGCTCGGCAGTTAGGGTGCTTGTCCGGCATGCATAAGGACACGGGTTCAAACCCCAGCACCCATGTACCCAACTAATTGTCAGAGCAACGAAATCCACATGAAAAACTAAATAAAAAAATGTATTCTCTCTCTCTCTCACTGTCCTTCTCTCCTTTAAAAAAAAAAAATTTGCTATTACTAAGCAAACCCAGATAAGCACAAGGGTGAGTATGCCATGTCTGCTATTCCCATATGTCACTGCACAAAATCTTGATTGCACTATGTCTGCAAAAAAAAGCTGTTGATTATAAGGCAATTCTCTGCCCTTCATTTTACTCCTAAAACCCAACAACTCTGATGCTGATTTGCATAAAAAGTAAGTACCTGTATCTGTTGGCATTTTCTAACTTTCTTCTTAAAGATCAGGAGCCTAGGTATCATGAGCCTATTAAATTTATCAGTTATGAATAATCAAAGTTTATAATAAAAGTTAAAATCAGGAGCTGGAGTGGTGGCTCAGCAGTTACAGGGCTTGCCTGGCATTCATGAGAATGCGGGTTTGAACCCCAGCACCACATACACAATGAAGTGTCAGAGCAAAAAAAGCCACATGAAAAATTAAATAAAATTGATTCTCTCACTGTCCCTGTCTCTGAAAAAACAAAAAAAAGTTCAAACCAGTTAAGAATGAACTGAAAAGGACTTTGATAAATTATCCCAACATGCAACTAAATGTGCTTAGCTATATTATTAAAGTTATTTGGATCTGATTTTTCTAATAGTATATCAGCTTTCTTTGGAAGAGGTTTTTTAAAAAAAAAATTGGTTTAATGACAACTCTTGCACACCCTCAAGTTTCCTACCTCTGCCCATATCTGAAAATATGATAAAGATGATTTCTAACATCAAACAGGGACATAGTGTGAAAATATACTCTCAACAACCAAGACCCCAGTAAGCATTATTCCAAAGCCCAACAGAGAAAAGCACACTCTTAGTTTCCAAGACTTGGGTCCTTTGAGCCCTTCCATCTTCTACCATGTGCAGTTTTAGTTCAACACAATATTAACTTGTAAGCACAATCATAAAATGAAAATAATGCTACCATTATTAATGCTAAAAATCAACATTAGTTGAACAGTACATTAAAAGTACATAGCTTTAATAGTCACTCAGCATGTAAGATTTACTATGTACCCAGTACAGTTTTAATATTTACTCAACAAATCACTTCTTGTGCTAAAATCCATTCAGCAGTTTCCCAAAGCAAGAAGAAACTATATTTTACATGGAAACCACAACACCCTACAGGATCTACCTTCTCCCTACATCTCTGGCTTCATCTTCAACCTTCCTGCCTGCTCAGAGTTCTAGCCAAACATTCTGGTCTTCCCTGCTCAAGCAGGTCTGCACTGCCACCTCAACATGCAGATGATGGTTCAAATTCTCAGCAATTTTCTTGATCTTCAAAAGTCCTTAACCTATCTCTCCTCCCGATTCTCTCCACTCCTTTTATATTTTCTGATATTCTTGTCCATTTCTTTCCCATTTCCTGAAGGACGTGACTTTTGTCTTTCTAATCCCAGTATCTCCAGGACCTACCACCAGAGTCAGGCTAGAAGGGGGCAAGGGGAACACATGCCTCAGATGCAAAACTTAAGGGCTCATATTAACACATTTTTAAAAAATGAAAATGCAAAAAAAAAATCATGATGGATTAATTATAAACTCTTTGGGTAAAGATGGATCCACTCTGCACTTGGACGGCTCATCTTAACCTTGGCCCTGCCTCACAGGATCTGTGTGCACCAGCTGCACTGAACGCTACTGAAAGCCAACCGCTAACTTTCCGAGACTAAGGAAAAGCAAAGGAGGGGAACTGCAAAAGGCGGGGATTGGGGCTTTTTGAAAACATACATCCTGTACCTTCTCTGCAGGAGCCAAAAGCTAAGTCCAAGGAATGCACTGTCGCCACTTCAGCGCACATTCAAACAGCACAAAGTTCCGCAGCACGCACACGGTGCAGCTCGCCACCAGATTTAACAATTAATACACCCGTTCCTGCCATCGTAGAGAAATGCTCACTTGGCCAGGGATCGTCAGCACAAGCAGGCAGTGATTTTATTAATTGGAGCTGGACTAACGTCTCCAGCGCTTAGCCGATGCGGGGAAGAGGGGAATCCGAAAGGCAAGGCGTACCCGCAAATTCAGTAAACCTAGCGTCAGAAAAAACCCAATCGTGGCTGAACAGCTGCATCTGAAAGCACGCGTGTGAGCGCTGGCATGGAGGCGGATCACCGCCGGCCGCCGGAAGGCCCAGACTCCACGCCCCCGTCTCCCGCCACCGCGCGGCTCGCCAGCCGCCCGCGCCTCCGCAGGTCGCGCACCTTAAGCACCGCTACCTGCTCAGCGCCCGCGGCGGCCCGCCCGCCTGGGAGGAACCGCGAGGCACCTCAGCGCGCACGCGCCAACCCGCCAAGTCCGCGGCCCAGCCCGCCAAAGGCGCCTGCGCAGAGGCCCTGGGCGGGGGTGGAGGGCGAATTGGGAGGGAGAGGAGAGCGCGCCTAAATCCTAGAGAGGCGGGCTCCGTAGGGCTGGGGGGAGGGTTCGTCTTCCGGAAAGTCTGGATTTCTGAACGACCAGAGTTGCCGCTCACCGAACTTCCACTTCTGAGGCGACCGAAGAAAGTCGGGTATCGTTTGTACCTGTCAGAGACCTTCGGACAGCAGCCAGAGCTGGTTTCTGGCTGAAATTGGGACTTGCCAGAGACCCAGTCCCAGGACAGCGGAGGGAAGTGTGGCGGGTGCACGCATGCGTGGTAGGCTCTTTCCACGTGCGGCTGGACCGCGGGCTCCCTCTCCTCTGTGGCCCCGCCCTGGCTGCAGCATCTTTCCGGACAAGTGGAGCAGGCAGGATGGAAGGGGGTTGGGCTTCGCTGTTCGGCCCCGCCTTGGCAATCTCCAATTGGGTGTGGGAGAGGGCGTCCCCTCCCACAGCCTTCCTATTGGCTTGCGTATGCGAGCGACGCGCCTCATTGGGCCGCGCGGATTTGGGCACCAAATTCAAAGATTTTAAAAGTACCAGCTGGCGCCTTTTAAGAACTACAGCCCAGTGTAGCAGTCTCCCGGTCGGTCGCTGGTGTAGCCGAAACTACACCTGAGGCGGACCCCAAGTCCACTGGCATGAGCTGGCGCCCCTGCAGCTGCGTCGCACGGCCTTTCTCCTGCTCCTGTTCCTGCAGCTCCTGCTCCTGCTCCTGCAGCTCCAGTCCCTTGACAGCAGCCGGGCGCTCTCGCCGCCCAGAAAGTGAGTGAGGGCCACCGGAGCGGGGTAGCGCGCGCTCAGATGGGGTGCCCCACGAGGGTCGCGTCCTGCTACCCCTGACCCGACTTCCCCCCGAGCTGGGCGCGCAGCCACACGCAGCACCCCGGAACGGCCAGCGGCCGCGATGGTTCTCGGGTCGGGGGCAGAGAAGGCGGGGGGTCCGGGAGGGGAGGCCAGATGTTCTAGGAGGGCGATGGCGGCCCGCGGGGGTCCCGCCGCCCATGCGGAACCTGGCTGAGCGGGCGGGAAGGTGAGGCGGTGGCGGAGCAGGCTGCGCCTTCCCCCGGGAAGGTCGACCCGCCCCACCCGCTAGAATGGGCGCCAAATGCCCCCTCCCCGCCCCACCCCCACCCGCGCGGCTGCTGACAGCCCGCGCCCCGCAGCCCCCGGCGCCGCCAGGTGCCTGCCCCGCGCCCCGCGCCTGCCTCTGCGCGCACCTCCTGCGCTAAGGCGGCCCCAGCTCCCTGCTTTTCTGCTGCTGGGGCTGGCGGGCGCGGGAGATCTGCTGGCGGTGATCTCCCGCCTCCCGAGTCCCGCGCCCGCAGGGGACGGCCCACCCACCCCGCCGGATTTTCAGGGTCCCCTCCCCACTCCCGCCAAATGGAGAGACCACCCCCAGTCGGACCAGGCTCCGCTGGGACACGCACGCAGAACGTCAGTTTTCTCCTTTTTTCTTTTTTGCTCAGTCTTAAGGCCAGGTTTCGAAAAGGAAGGGTTAAAAAAAATCAGTTTTTAATAAGAACCTGTAAATTTGGGTAGGGTATTTAGCAAATTTTGTGGGAATTGAAGTGATTTTTGTCTGCCTGTAATCCTGAACAGCTAAATAACCCTTTACCACAAAGCGGGTGGAAAGCAAAGCACTCAAAACTCTTTTTTAAAAAAACTTCTTCGTTGCTACCTGATGCATTTGTTTTACCCCACAAATGATCCCAAATGTAGAAATTCAGTAATCTGATATTGCACTGTTTGGTAATGTCTCTTTCATTAGAAAAGGAGTCAAGTGGAGAAAGAGAAAAAATAAAAATAATTTTAACAGGCTAAATATGTACTTTTAGAGGAACGCTGAATCAAACATAAGTTCTATCGAAATTCTAAACCTTGGTATCTTTATGATGCAATTCTGTTTAGATTTAATCCAACGTAAAAGTGTTTGCTGCCTCCAAGTTGTTTTTCTTTTTTTTCTACCTGCTTACAGGTTTGAGAAAACCAAGTATGGCTTCCAAACATTTTTGAAAGTAGGCTTTCCTAAAATATTCTTGAGGATTATGGCTGATTTACAGCTTTGACCACAAGTCTTGGTGCTCTCTTAAATTCTTACCTAAAGGAATGACCATGCGTAGCTTTGGGCACATGGTGGTTGTCTATAGACAGTGGAGGCAGTGGAACGGTTCTTAACATTGAAAGAGCTATAAAGATTTTTAAGCACTGTAAGCTTAATTATGGTCTTTAATATAGAGGGTCAGGTCTATATTGGAACATTAAATGCAAAGTCAGATTTGTACAGTTTACTGTAATATCACTTTCATGATTGAACTGAGTTGGTTGATGAGAGTTTTTTCCCTTAATGAAGCATTTGAGTGTGATTAGTATATGCATTTTAGGGAAAATGAAAAATAACAACACAATGATACTGTTCCAATCAACAAAGCTAGTAAGGCTGAGCAGGGATTTTCATTTGAACTTGGATCTGTTTCTCAAATGTATACTTTGGAGTGTATTTTACTGCTTTAAAACACGGTTTGCAGCTGGAGGAATATGAGGGGTTTTGGTTTATTGTGAATAATGTGGTAAAAATGGAGTCTACTATTGATTAAACCCTTGTGATGGGGACTCTGCCATGCATGTTTTCAAGTTTTCTTCCCCAGATTTTATGGATAAGGAAACTGGCTTTGAGAGGTGATTGTCTTTCCCCCAACTCAGTAAATTGTACTTCACATCTTGTATGGCTCAAACCTTAAAACTACAGTATTTGTTATTCCACTTTCTTTAATCATCAACATCCAGTACAACAGCAAAGTAATTATGGGTTTTCCCTCCTCCATGATAGACCTTGAATCTATACAGTTATCTTCATTTCCACTGCGATCACCCTAGTTCCTGGTCCCCAACTCTCTGAACTCCTGTGATAAAACACTGTTAGCTAACCTTCTAGCTTGCAGTTTTACTTTCTTGCAACCCACTCTGCCCACCTCACTAAGTTGCAGCATTATTTAGGCCTTACTCTTTCTTGAACATTTAAATTTTACGTTTGTCCTTCCTATATTCCCTGAATCTGGAGCTCTGCTAACAGATTTCTACAAGGCTTTTGGATTTCAGAATTATCACCTCTAAGGATCATTCCTGATTAATGTCTTCCTCGCCCTTTATCCTGTCATTAAGTATTAGATAAATAAAGTTGCAGAACAGACTCTTGACCCGCATTTGTCTAATTTCAGAAGGCTATAGAACCATGTGATATTCTTTCCTTTTCCAGATAGTATCAGATCAGTTATGGAGAAATATATTTCCCAAATAGTTTAGGAACACTTGACTTGGTCATTAGAAAGTACTTGAGTAGTTAAAGGCATGAGTTTATTTAGCCTTTTGCAAGCAGTTTACTGGTGGTGTTTAATTCAACTTTGCAGTGTTGTTATGGAGATGAAAAATTCATTACATTTACTTCACATTTTAAAATTAAATCTACAACCAGCTTCCAGATTTTACTTTCTAATACCCTTTTTTAATTAAAAAAAAAAAAAAGGCAAGGGCATCCTGTAGGACCCCAAAATAAGGAAAACTCAAAAAACAAATGATGCAAGTGCTGTTTGCAACTATGTCAAGTGAACATCACAGCCAAATGAAAGAGTTCACAGTAGTGAATGATTTGAGGAAAAATTTAAATTGTGTTAGATTATAACCCACCATGGACAAGCCTATACAGATATAAATGATTGGAAAAGAAAAGAAATGGGAGACAATAGATAAATCTCCAGAGAAATTCCAAATGGTTTTGTATTTACTACTCCTGAAAAGGTAGAACAAAAATCAACACTTCTTTGAAGTATAAATTGTGTAGTGATTTTCCTTTTAGAGTATGATATGGGAAAGAACAAAAAGGAGTAAACATTGGAAATGATAAGTTATATTAATAACATTTGCCCTCCACAAGATGTGATGAGAGTATCATTGTACTTCTGTGTTCTTTTTCCTAAACACTCCTAACTGCAGATAAACCATGATAGAAAACATTAGACAAATCCCAATCAAGAGCCATTCTATTAAGAAAGTCAGAAATTAACATAGCCAAGGGAAGTCTACCAAAATATGACAACTTAATGGATACTGGATGGGAACCTGGACCCAAAAAAATGACAACAGATAGAAACTGAAAACTAAAATGAGGATTTTGGTTAATAATATTGCATCAATATTGGGTCATTATTTGTGACATGTGTACCATAGTAATGCAAGAATTGGGTGCTAGTGTTGGTTGTATAGGAATTCTGTGCTATTCATGTGAAAATACAAAGACTGTAGGTATGAAAGTCCCTAGGTTCCAACCAAGCACCTAGGGAGGGGGAGGGAAGGAATGCTGAAACATTAGGGCACAATAGTTATGTTGATTTTAGGTTTCTTAAGTGTTAATTTATTGGGTACAGATTCTAATGTTGGTCTTAACTAAAGTACTAGGAAACACATTTTATGTCTTCTTTGCACCTGTCCTATACTGTTTGCTCAAAATTGTATAATAATTAAAGTAGTAGTGGTAAGGAATTTTACAGTAATCTTACCAGTTTAACATTGATTGAGCTATGGAGCAGGGTTTGATGAGATCTAAGAAGACCCCTCAAAAACTAAAATGAAATGAAGATTTACATGGATAATAAATTAGGGGCTAAATAGACAAAGGCAGCAAAAAGATATTCTAGGCAGAGAAAAAAAGTAATATTAAAGTCCAATGATGGGGAAAAGGAATTGTTCCTAACAGCCTGAAAAGGGATTTCTAAATGAGGGAAGGAATGTAAAAATGTTCCTTTGTACCTTAAATAATTATGTAACTTCTTGCATCCTAAATTCTGGCTTTTGGATCAGGTTTATGTTTCCAAACACCTCATTCTCCGGTGATATAGTGGAAAGAGGCCTGGATTTATAGACCAGGGATCTGACTCTTGTCTGCTGATCAATTCTTTCCAATATACTTAGCTGAACTTTACTGTGCTCCATTATAAAAATAGGGTAATAAGAACTCCCCATCCTACCTCAAAAGGTTGTGAGGACCAAGTTGTTGGGGAATATTGGAAATCGTGAACTTTTAAACAAGTATAAAATATCTGAATTATTGATAGCTCTATTTTAAAAGAATATCTATTCATGTAATGGTATTGAATAAAAGAGGTTCTGTAGAATAGACTTCCCAAACTGAGCTCCAGAGACAGAAAGTACTTTTGAAAAAGGAGTTCCTGAAGTCCAACTTCATGCCTTTTTGCTTCAGGCACCTAAAGTGAAAGGTATGCCTTTATTATTGTCTCAGATAAATTGTTGCCCTATGTAAAAAAAAAAAAAAAAAAAGCTTTTTTTTTTTTTTTTCTTCCTCTGGAATAGAAGAGAATCACTAAATTGTTCTTAGAGTTAGGGTTAATTGGGGAGTTAGAATTTATGTATACCTCCTCAACTCTTAGTTGCAACTTAAATTTTAGTTTAGTTTAAAGTCTAGGGTGATAACTGGAGCATATAACTGTCTTTCAGTGTTAAGCATTAGGAAGTTAGTCTCCCAAGGACAAGGTTACTCAATAGATATGTTTGTATTTTGACTGGAAAAGTTTTGCCTTAGATGCTGCATAAGATCTTTCAACAAGCTATACTGCATGCCTTTACAAAAACAAATGTTTGATCCTATTGTCGAATATATTGAAGAATAACAAGGGAGGAGAAGGGGAAATGTTGGAACTGAGACAAAGCAAGGTACACTCCAACCATTTATAAGTATGTCACTGTAAATACTATAGTCATGTATATAAAAAATGTTCTTCATAAGTATAAGAATTATGTCACTGTACTTGGGTTTTTTAGGAAAAATATAGGACTCAGTAGAGAGGCAAGGGATCCGGGATGGGAGGAGGGAGGTAGAGGAGTGCGGGGGTGGGGGAATATTGACTATATTGTGTACATCTAGGAATATGTGATGACAAATCCCATCATTGTATACAACTGTAATGCACTAATAGAAAAAATTTTTTAAAACAGATAAATTTTGCCCTGAATATAAACAATTAAATTAATATGGACAAATTACCAATATTTACTATAATAAACAACTGACTAGTCTGTACATTTACTTACTAAAGAAATTATAACCTCCTCATGATTGACTTGTGTGGGCATGGTAGGTGGGGCACGCTTGACCTGGCATTGAAGACCTGAGGCTCTCATAGTTCATGTTCTCCTTGTTCCCCTTGTCATATAGTCTGCCTTCCAACAGTGCTAAGCAGTTGTTCTGGACCCATCTACCCTCTCAGCACTGCCCCTTTTCTCAAATTACCCTTCAGTAAATAATCTTTCCAGCCCCTACTGCCTGACAAAATCCTAATCATCCTTTAAGGCTGTCTGCTGAAAAATGAAAGGGAATTTTGCCATTAACACCTTCCTTGCACTGTATGTAGCAATGACTAGTAACCTAAGACATTGTTCTTTGTTGTATCTTGTGACTAGGGACAGCTCTTAGTGTCTATAATAGAGTAAAGGCTGCTAAACAGCCTGCAGTGTACAGCCACACACAAGAACATGAATTGAGTGGAGATTGAGAAACCGTGCTTTAAAGCTGTCTTAAAAATGCTGCCTTCTCCATTGTCTTTTAACTGATTTCTCAGGCACTGAGGATCATGTAACAGCCCTGAGCTTAAGATTGAATCAATAATTCAAAATTCTAATGAATAATGTTCAGAAATAATCATATGATTTCTGATAGCATTGAAATTTATTTTTTTTCCTTTTATGCAACTGATAATAACCAGCATTGTCTTAAGTTTTTTAAAGCAACTGAACCTGCTGACCTGTTGCCCTCAAGTTATGAGGTTTTATAATGATTGTAGTATCATGCTTATCTGTCAAGTCTTCGGACTGGTAGCTTAAATACTCTTGATTCTTTTACTAATTAGTATACAACAGTTGTAGCACATGCTAGGCAAGATACAGAGAAATGTCACTATGCTTGAGTTTGCCTGCTAGGGTACATAAATATTTTACATCACACAGTCACCTAGAGCTTCAATCAGAATAAAACTTGGAGGTGAGAACTGGGAGTTCAGGTGTATTTTAACATGAATGTTTGTTTAATCATTTGACATCCAGGATAGCAACACTGGTTCTAGAAATGTTTGTAATTACTCTAAGTATAATTTTCACTTTGGACCCCACGCTTCTGTTGTATCTCATTCCTCATTTGTTCTGTAAGTTCAGATACATGTAGTCCCTTTTCCCACTGTTTTTTACTTAAACGGATGTAGATTCTAAACAGTCAAATTTTACATGTATACAGATCCAAAATCTGTGTTCTGAAGTCTTTTCTACAATATATATATGCTTATAAGCTTTGAATCATTTCCACATGTATTGTCATATCTCAACAACCTTGGATAATTTCCCAGCTTTATAGGCTAAAATAGTGCTAAAATCATGCAAAGTAGTTGAATCTTGTGGATTCCAATGTAAGAAGTAGGGATGTGTGGAAATTTTGCAACTAAGAAGAAACTGTTCTTTTTGTAGGTAGAAAAGAAGAAAGTTTCACTCTTTCTGTCAAAATGAAGTGTGATTTTAATTGCAACCATGTTCGTTCTGAATCAAAACTAGTAAAACCAGAAGACAGTGGAAGACCAGGCTTCTACACTCCTGCATATTTGGAAGATTCTTGTAAAGACTGCATTAAAGACTATGAAAGGATATCATACATTGGGTCACCAGTTGTGAGCATTAGAACTAAAGAACTTGAACCTAAAAGCAAACCCTTGCATAACAAGGAAAATCAACATGTGCAACAAACACTTAGTAGTTCAAATGAAATAGAAGAACTGGAGAGCAGTAGACTTTACGAAGACAGTGGGTATTCCTCATTTACTCAACACAGTATCCTCAATGAACATGAAGAGGGTAGCCTTCCCTTGGAGGAAAATCTCAGGAACAGCCCACAGTCTTGCCTGCTACAGACACAAAGCCCAGAATATCCCAACAAAAATTTGCTGCCAGTTCTTCATTTTGAAAAAGTGGTTTGTTCAACATTAAAAAAGAATGCTAAGCGAAATCCTAAAATAGATCAAGAAATGCTGAAAGAAATTATATCCAGAGAAAACTTTGGACTTGAGAATATAATTGGCAGGAAAATGGGCCTAGAATGTGTAGATATCCTCAGTGAGCTCTTTCGAAGAAAACTCAGACATCTCCTAGCAACTATTTTGACACAGCTCAGTGATATGGACCTAATCAAGTAAGTACTATCGCTTTGAGAATGAGAGTTATCTTCTCACATTTTTGTTAGATGGCTTACTTCTAACAGCTGATGCACAGACTAATGTAATAGTTTCACAATGTTTAATTGAAAAAGTGACTTTCATTTGATTGCATATATTTCACTACCTGTGTGCTGCTAAGGTGAAAAAATTTTTATAAATATATGCATTTAATTTAGTCATTTTTAAGTATTTATTATGGTTGGCTAGTTTCTTAAAGACTAATCAGTATCACAGATTGTACTTTTTCTATTAGCATAGTGGGTTTTTCAAATAGATTTCTGCTAATGGTGGAATGTCCTAGAACACTTCAAAATATGTCTTATCTTTCACCGAATAGCTAATATGGTATCATATATACAGTGATGGCTATTTATTTAGCATTCATAGATATTATTTTTTAAAAAATAAAGCATAAAGCTGTGATCCTTAACCTGGATATGCTAGAATTACTTGATGAGGATCTTTTTTTAAAGAGAGAGAGACTGTGAGAGAGAGAAACAATTTTTATTTAGGTTTTTCATGTGGCCATTGTTGCTCTGAGACTTCATTGTGTACGTGGTGCTGGGGTTCGAACTCGCGTACTCACGCATGCCAGGCAAGCACCATAACCACCGAGTCATTGCTCCAACTCCTAGATGAGGATGTTTAAAAAAAAAACTGAAACTTTGAGTCCCACTTTGGACCAGTTAAACCCAAATGACTAGTCCTGGACATCCATCCTTAATTCCTAAGCACCTCAAACAATTCTAACACATAGCTAGATTTGAAAAGCACTGTTAAGATAAATTTCATTTTTTACGCTTAGTGTTTCTCTACTATATCCATTTTAATATCTTTGTGGTGTTTTAATTGTTTCTTTTATGACCATTTATTTTCCAGTATGTCTAAAGTGAGCACAACTTGGAAGAAGATTCTAGAAGATGATAAGAGGACGTTCCAGTTGTACACTAAAGCAATGCAAAGAGTTACTGTAAGTCTTTGTAATTGATGTTCTCTTTTTAAAATGTTCTGCTACTACTCTTTTACCTTTAGAAATAAAGGAGAAATAGGAAAGAAAAAAGTAATGTAGAAATCCTTTCCCAAAGGGTGAAATGCTTTCGCAAATAATTTCAGCCTTTTACTAGAACTGGTTAAGAAACCAAATTAAAAAAATAAAGGGAAAGGAATCTCACCTGTTATTTACTTACTGGATTCTCCTTAGAAATAGAATGTCCAAAGTAATAAGGGGGAAATAATTCAGTTTTCAGATAATGAGAGTTGACCATTTTGCCAATTTTAGCTGTTGTTTGTATGTGTGTTTTTGTAGCTTTGGAAAATTTAGAAATCTATTGTATTTGTGCTTCTTAGTTATTAAGAAATAGGGGCTAAAGGTATTGCTTTAATTCTCCAAGTTTAAATTCTTTATTGGTATTAAATAAAGAATTAGAAGGGGCTAGAGTGGTGGCTCAGTTGTTCCAGCGCTTGCCTGGACATGGGTTCAAACCCCAGCACCGCATCCACAGCAAAGTGTTAGAGCAATGAAAGTCACGTGAAAAACTAAATAGAGTTGGAGTTGATTCTCTCTTTCACTGTCTCTCTGTAGTTTTTTTGTTTTTTGTTTTTTGTTTTTTTTTTTTAGACTTTTAAAACTGTTCATAATACTGTGGTGACACTTAAACGTGGCTACTGCCATCTGCTGGTGGAGAATGACCATTGTTCTGTCTACTTTCCTTATAGTTATAGATCATGTGTTAAATAAATATCACACTCTACAGACAGAAAATATTTTTTCAGTTTCTGATTCACTCTTTCTGTCAAGAATTAGGCCTTAGGGATTGGAGAGGTGGCTCAGCAGTAGAGCACTTGCCTGGTATGCATGAAGACCCAGGTTCTATCCCCAGCACCACATATAGAATTAAGTGGAGGAAAAACAGAAACCAGTTGAAAAAAATAAGTTAATTCTCTGTTTCTCTTCTCTCTTTAAAAAAATAAATAAATAAAGAGACTTTAAGTGTGAATAATTGTGTGGTTGTGTTACGCATGTATGAATATAAGTGATTGTTGAATTGATATAGCAAAGAAAACATTTGAACTCCTGTTAATTTTTTTTTAATTAGGAAAACAGCATTAAGTTTTCACCACATGCTTCAACCAGAGAATATGTTATGTTCAGAACTGCATTAGCTTCTGTTCAAAAATTGGCCGTACAAGCTCCTCCCCCTAAAAGTGCTCAAACCAAATTATCCAGCCAACGTGAACAGAAAAGTTCTACTTACAGTCGACACACTGAATTCTCTGAGGTAACTTTATATTTAATAATCAATAAGTTAGAACATGCTTTGAAAGTAAGAACTAGAATAGAACTGTCAAGGTCAAAATACAACTTAGCTCTTAGTAATAACTAATATATTCCCTTCCAAATTGGGGTACCTGATGCTGTTGTCCATTTAAATTTAATTGTAGTAAAATTAAACTAATAAGGAAAATTAGAACTATTGTGGAGGTCTTCTGTCCCCTTCGTTTACTCTCAAAAATGACTGAAATTTATAAGATAAGTCAGTCAGTGCTGCCTTTTGTAACTGAGGAAAAGAGCTAAGCAGGAAAAGCCCAGCTTTCATAATCAAAGGCTTCCTGTTATGTCTTGGAATCACCAGGTGATGTGTACTAAAAGTTCATGCATATGGATAATTTTACAAGCTTAATTTAGAAAAGTATGATATTAGGGTGCATGTTTTAAAATAAAATGGAAAATAGCTATGTAAAAATTAAATGCAATATAATGTGGTGGATGCTTTTAAAAAGAACTCAAGTAAAAGAGCCCCCAGCTCCTTAGTGAAGCAAGGAAGACTTTGTAGAAATGGTGGCATTTAAGTTGGGCACTGAAGTGCAAGTAGCGCTCCTGAGGCAGAAGGTATCACATCTGAAAGTGGCTGTGGCCTTTGGACCTCCTGATAAGTGATACTGTCTGTTGCCTATTGAACAGTAGGGCAGGAAGACTTATGCGCGATAGTAGTACTTTAAATATGTGTGGGGGAACAGAGGTACCCTTCCTGGGTTTGCTAACTAATTAATTACGTGCAATCTTTACTAAAAGTTACCTGTTTTCTTTTCCCTAGGTTGCCAAGACTTTGAAAAAGAATGAAAGCCTCAAAGCCTGTATTCGCTGTAAATCACCTGCAAAATATGATTGCTATTTACAGCGTGCAACTTGCAGAAGGGAAGGCTGTGGGTTTGATTATTGTACACGGTGTCTGTGTGAATATCATTCCAGCAAAGACTGTTTAAATGGCAAGCTCCTAAAAGCCAGTTGTAAAATGGGTCCTCTTCCTGGTTCTAAAAAAAGCAAAAAGAATTTACAAAGATTGTGATCGCTTATTAAATCAATTGTGAATGTTCATGAGGGTTAGAAAATGTTAGGTTTTAATCTAAAGGAAAAAAAGGTATTGTGGTTTTTTTTTTTCCATTTTAGTTGAAATCAATATATCTGGGATTTTTTTTCCCAGTAAATGGAGGACATACAACCTCTTAAAAGATTTTACAACTAACTGAAAAGGTTTAAAATTCTCAGTACAAATTGTAAAATTTAAATGTTTTAAGAAAAATGGAAACAGCATATCTGATGTTTGTGATTTAAAGAGTAAAATGGATTGTTTTATGGTAAAGAATGGCCATGTAATTTTACCTAGATAATCTTAAATGTAAATCTGGTCTGCTATCTACTGACTTTGAGACATTTTGTTTCACCAAATTAATACCAATTCAAATATCAACTTCTGGTGTCTGTTAATTTAAATGTTACTTTACCTTTCTTAAACCATTTTTCAGTGCGTCTATTTCCCAAGAATGTATCCTTTGTAAAATCTTAATGTTTTCCTTGTTCCTGAAGTTGGTTTTAATATTTTTATATATATATATGTAAATATTTCTGTATTTTTATGTGTCAAAGGAAGAAAATAAGTGTCTTGTATATACCTATAAATAAATTGTTATGAATAAAATTGTTATAAGCTTCATAATGTCTATCTTAGTTTTTTTGGTTTTTTTGTTTTTAGAGAGGGACAGTGAGAATCATTTTTTTATTTATTTTTCACATGGCCCATGTTGCTCAGACACTTGGTTGTGTATGTGGTACTGGGGTTTGAACTCACGTACTGGCGCATGCCAGGCAAGCACCGTAACCGCTGAGCCACTGCTCCAGTCCCTATCTTAAATTTTTATAGATATTTTAATCCTAGAAATAACTGAATTAGGTGATTGTAGTAAACTGAATTTGTTTATGTAAAGGCAGATCTCTGTGTCCTTTCTCACGGAGAACTTAGGAGTTTCCCTGACTATCTACCCTGATCCAAGTTTTTTACCCGGTACCATAATTCAGTAGTTGTACAATTGAGTCTTAAATAAGCACCTTGAGATGCTTCAACACAAGAAAGCTGTAAAATACACTTTGAGAAATACTGACATGTTAATTCATTGGTCACTAAATACTACAAAAATTTAAGATGTGTAGAGTAGAATGCAATCCCAGCTATAATCAAGCATTTGTGCTAATAGCCTCGGACAAGAACATTTTTATTCCTTAATTCTAAAGTTAAATATATTTTAGTTTCAATTACACATTCGAGAAAATCATGAGAGGTTGGAATTCGGGCAAAAGGCCCTCAAAATTTAAGGGTGGCCTTCACACATCTTCTCTAGAGCCTCCAAAAGTTTTAAGGGCTTTGCCCTTAATCTCAGCAGAAGTCAAGTATTGTTTACTACAGATGGGTTATACTTGTCTTTAAAGTAGCTTTAATTAAAATTTATAAAATATTCTTAAAGTGCATGATAAATTTTTTAATAGAGAGTGTGAGAATCAATTTTTTATTTAGTTTTTCATGTGGTTTTCATTGCTCTGACACTTTGTTGCATACATGGTCCTGGGGTTTGAAGCCACATCTTCATGCATGCCAGGCAAGTGCCCTAACCAAAGAGCCACTGCTCTAGCCCCATATGATAAGTTTTGATATACAAGTATAAGGCTTTGTACCACAAGGATAAAATCTTCCCATAAGTTTTCTGTTTCGTTTGCTTGTTTGTTTTTTAACCTTTAGCAATTTCTCCTGTTTGCTGCCAGGCAATCACTGATTCATTTTTCTGTCACTTAAGTTCACCTATTCAAGATCTTAATATACATGGAATAAAATTACTTTGTCTGACTGCTTTCACTGAACATTTTGAGATCATCCAAATGTATGTGCCAGCGGTCCATTTCTTTTTTAATTGAGCAATATGCTGTTGAATTGGCCAGTTTTTAAATACAGTTCTATAAACATTTCTGGCCAAGTCTTTAAACAGTTTTCCTTTCTCTTGAGTAAATATCTATGAGCAGAATGGCTAAATTGTATGCTAAGTGTTAACGTTTAGCTTTTTAAAAAGTATTTTCCAAAGTAACTACCATCTTATGTTCTCAAGCAGTATATGAGAGTTCCACGGATTTCACTTGGTCATCTTTAATCATTCTAATGGTATGTGGTGGTATTGTTTTAATTTATATCTCCCTAATGACTGATGTGTAGCATCTATTCATGTTATTTGGCTTCATTTTCTTTGGTGAAGAGTATACTTAAATGATTTATCTTTTTTTTAAATTAAGATCCAAGAATACATATTCTCAGTCAAGAGCTTTATCAGGGTGGATGGGTCTCATCTCTTAGTGTCTTTGGAAGTTTTTAGTTTTTATAAAATCCAAATGGTTATTTTTCTTCTGGATCATGCTTTTGGTGTTTTTATCTAAGAAATTTATCTAGTCTAAAAGCATGATAATTTTTCTCCTATGTTTGTTTCTAGGCATTTTATAGTTTTCAATTTTGCATTTAGATTTATGATGAATTTGCAGTTTTGAATGTGGTGGGAAGTATGGCTTGACAGCTTGTTCCATTATCATTTGTGGACGAAGCTCCTCTTTGTTCACTTAATTGCATCTCACACTCCAACATATTGCCTGCATGACTTTAGTTTGGAAGTCTTGAAACTGGGTAATGACTATCCTTTATTTTTCTTTCAAAAAAAATTTTTTTTGCTGTTTTGCTTTAAAGTTTGTTCATTCTATTGTATTTCTAGGTAAATTTTATAATCAGCTTTACCAATTTCTACAGAAATACACAATAGGTTTTGGTAGGGATTGTAATCTAGATCAATAGAGTACTGACAACATTGAGTTTTTGAACCCACGAAACATAGTAATTGTTCCACTGATTTACAACTTTCAAGATTTCTTTTAGCAACGTATTATCTTTTCATTATAGATGTTTCTCACATTTGTATCAGATTTACCCATTTCACTTTTTTAAATTTTATTGAGTTGTGTTGTACAATCATGCATGTGTAGTGACAATGTGATATGCCTTGATCCTAACCCAGAATCACACCCCAGTCTTGACTCTTCCATATTTCCCCCATAACAGATATAAATTATAAATGTATATGTGTATGTGTGTGTGTGCATGTTCCAGAACTAGATGATTGCGTAGATATTATTTGGCTTCTCGGGGAGTAAAGAGTAAGCTACGTTGTTGGTTCCCCCGCTAGATCCCTTCCTCTTCCCTCCCTCGCACCTCTTCCCCCTCTCACCGAGCTACATATATGTCTCCTCTGGATTATATGTTTGTTCGACTTTGGTGGGTTTAGTACATGTGCTTGACTACCTTTCATTCAAGCCTGGGTTTTTTCCCAGCCTCCACAAATGAGGGAAAACATTTGATCCTTGAACTTCTGGGTTTGGCTAATTTCGCTCAGCCCAATTTCTTCCATTGCCATCCATTTACCTTCAAAGAACATACGAGCTTTTCTAATAGCTGAGTAGAACTCCATAGTATATATGCATACCCCAGCTTTTGGATCCATTCATCCAATGAAGGGCATCTGGGTTGATTCCGTAATTCAGCTATTGTAAATTGAGCCACTATGAATATTTCATGTATCACTGTAATGTACTGATTCTAGCTCTTCTGGGATGGCATTTAATTTTTGATGATTTATTGGTGCTAATCTATTGGAATGTGATTTATTTTATATAAGATCCTCCCGCCTCAGCCTCCTGCGTCATTAGGATTACAAGCATGTGCCACCACGCCTGGCTACATTTCCTAAAGTAAGGAGAAAATAGGGGAGGAAGGCAAGAGAAAGTCTGACTATTTTAAAAGTGAACAGAGGAGAAGCACGAGATAGGGAACAGATGGCAGCCATAATGAAGGAGGAATAAAATATTAACAAACTAAAAAATGGAAAAGAGGAGGAAGAAATAGGAAAATGTGGCTACTAGTGGAGAAAGTGAAGAAGCAGCAATAAGAGGGACAACAATAAAGGCACCAAAAAAAAAAGTAAGATCCAAATAAGTCAAACCCACCTAAGTCAAACCAAGGCTAAATAATAAATGGGTGAAGAAAAAAGCAATTAAAAGGAAAGTAAAACTATATGAATATATTTTTTTCAAATGTTCACACAGTGAATGCACGCATACATGCAATCTCTGAATGGAAAAAAGTAAAGAATAAAATATAGTGAAATTATATTTGAAAAAATTAAACTAGAATTTAAAAAAGTAAAAATAGGATGGGGAAAATACAGGGGGAGAACAAAGAAAAAGAAAAAAACTCTTAATGAGAAATAAAGGGTTTGTTTCCTAAGGGTTTGTTTCCTCAAAACTGTTGGCAAGGATGGATTTTCATTCTTATATTTATTATGGGATCTGTGACCCTTGGGTCAAGGGCTGGGACTTGTTAAGTGCAATGGCTCTGTGCTCCTCATCTGGCTGCCAGCCATTGTAACAAGGAGCCAGAGTTGGTTGTGGTGGCTTTCAGTTTCCCATCTCCCAGAACAGAATGGTTTAGATGGGTGAATGCAGAAAAATCACGTACACGTAATAGTGGGGTTGGTGCAGAGTTCTAACATAAGAGTTCCAGCAGCTGGGGTTCAGTCTTGATTGACCTTTGAAATTCTGTTAGTGGGCTTTTGAAATTTAATCCATATCCCCTATTGCTGGGAAGATGCTGATCTCAGCTGATGTCTGGGACTCGGGGACCTACCATAAATTCCACTTTTAGGTTGTGGAGTCTAAACTCCAGGCCTCACATTCACCGCTAAGGATGTGAATTACCAGGATCAGGTCTGGAGTGCAGAATGCTCCTGTGTGGTCATTTTTAGTGTTATAGCTGTTACAGGACACCACCAACAAAGGGAGATTTCACCCCTTGCTCCCGGGAGCATGGAAGCCCTGGGCACTGTCACACTGGTCCAGGCACACTCTGGGGCCCATAATAAGTGGCTGCTGAGTCAACTGGTTACTTCCTTTATGAGTTCCTTATCTCCTGCCTCTGCTCACTGCTATGCAGGGCTTATAAATGGTTACTGCACTTGGTGACCCAAGTTTCCACTGAACTATCGGCCCACCCGAGTGATTTTGGTTGCTTTTCATGGAACAACTTCACTCACCGACTTTGGGTTCACTAAGATCAGTCTTCCTCTCTGTTCTGCAAGTTCCCTGGGCCGATTTTTCTTTCCTGACATGCTTTTCTCTCTCTCTTCCTGTGCTCTCCCCTTGCCTCAAGTAACCTTTTTACAATCCGCATAGGTTTTATTTACACTTTTGTGTAATAGCCCGAGCTAGAACCTCCAATACAATTTTGAATAGAAATCGTGAATACCTATCATTGACTTGTTCCTGGTCTTCAGCTATTCTGTCTGTCACCACTGCACATTGGTATTTGGAAGATAAATAAGTTGTCCCTTCAGTTCATAGGACCTTATATCTAGAGAAACCATATTTGAGGAATTTCATTCAAGGAAAATACTTCAGAAGCTTCATCAATACTAGAACCTAATTTGAATGATGAGATTCTGATTTGAGATGAAGCTATAATGGGATGAGGGTTTGAGAGTTTGGAGAGAAGTTAAGTATATTTTTTACGTGAGAGATGTGAATTACTGAGGGCCAGAGAGCAGACTGTGGTGGCCAGCTTCTGACACAGCCCCTAATAACCTCAACTTTCTTGTAATCATAATTCTGTGTAATCCCTTCCCATACTGCATCCGCTTTGGCCTTTGTAACTAATAGAATTCAGTGGAAGCTATTGTACCCTGTCTGAGACTAAGTTATAAATGACATTCTGATTTCTGCTTCTCTTTCTCCTTCAGATCACTCTACCTGGAGGATGGAGCAATCCGTTATGACCAGCCTATGGAAAGGACCTCATTATGAGGAACAGAGGTCTTCAGGAAGTCCAAGTGGGGAATCACTGAGGCTTCCTTCCCTTGCTATGTCTGTAGGTCTTCCCGAAAGCAGAGATCTTGCTGAAGTCAAGCCTCTAGGCAACTTTGCCAACTCCTTAATCACCCAACTAAACAGCTCCCAATCTCCTTACCTCCCAAAACTGTGAGGTATATTTTGTTTTAAGCCTCTAAGTTTTGAAATAGTTTGTTATCTGTTATATGGGTAGCTCACACATAGTGGGTCTCTCCTTCTAAGAGAATTGGGCAACAGAAAGATGAGCAAAAGTCTTTTCTCGTACCCTTTGATTGGCTATACTAATTAATACCAAGAAGTTCAAGTCTTCCCTGGGGATCTGCAACATTGAATTGATTGTCCAATAATTGATACTGGCTTAGGTATAGGATTATAGGCCACCTTGTGGTTGTATAAAGTATTCAATAAAAACTGAACTCTCAATCCCAAAATAGGCTTTGGTTGATCTGATCACAAAAATCATTATTTTAAGCTTGCTATATCAGGGATTTATATGCATGATTTAGAGATGTATTTTCATAGTTACTGTGATATATGGTATTTTTAATTATTTTTTTAGAGAGAGTCAAAGTACCAGCCTACAGCTTACTGAAACGTTTTTCTTCATATTCTAGCATCTGTTTTACGCATTCAATATAAATAAAAATCTATCTCATAAGATTTATTAGTTGGTTCATGTTGTGATGAGAATACATACTACATTCAAAATGGCCTTAAATTCATCTTTGGCCAAAGAACATCTGAGCTGGGTGGCTCTTTCCAGAATGTCTTCCTTTAAGTGGCTTCTCTGGTCAAGCCAATGAGAAGTCTGTGTTCTAAAATGATCATTCCTAACCATCCTAATATAATCTGGGACTAATACTTTTGGTGAGGTGAAATAAACATTTAATGGCAGATATGACTGCATTGAGACCTTAAATAAAGTTACAGTTTGACAGTTCTGTAGTAGCCCTCTTGTCACTTACCAATGTGGAACTTATAGTTCTTAGTGTTTCTGATAAAATTTTGATGTGCTTATATGCATTGAAACTTCAGTATCATGGCTGTCATGAAGCAAACACCATGTTAACATAGAAGCACTGAAGCCTACTTGCTAATAGCCAAGGGCCATGTTGGATTGTTAACTGGCACCCAGAGTTTAGCATTTCCACGTCCTCTGTCTGGGAAGTATCTCATGTCCAGTTAATGTGTGGACCTGCCATAAAGACTGTATATAAGGACAAAACAGTCATTCCTCTATGTTTCAGTCAGCTTTTTGCTGCTGCAACTACAATACCTGACCAGAACAATTTTAGGAAGAAAGTTTATTAGGGGCTCACAGTTTCGGAGATCTTAGCACATAAAGGGCCAGCTCTATTCCTTGGGGTGAGGCTGAACATCATGGCAGATGGTATGGCTCCAGGGAGCAGAGAAAGACTCCACACCAGATAAAAAGGCACACCCCCAATGATCCACCTCCTCCAGTCTCACCCTACCAGCCTACAGTTACCAGTTAATCCCCACCAGGGGATCAGTTCTCATAATCCAATCATTTCACCTCAGCTTTTTTTACATTGTCTTAACTGAGCTTTAAAACCATAACATTAAACCACATTAAAACCATAACATTCCACCCCTGTACCCCAAAAGCTCATCATAATCTGACAATGCAAAATACATTTAGTCCATTTTCAAGAGTCCCCATGGTCTTAACCGTTCCAAGATTGTCCAAAAGTTCAAGTCCAAAGTCTCCACTGAGATTCAAGACAAACTCTCAGCATGAGCTCCTGAAAAACTCAAATCAAGTTACATCTGTCCAATATATAAAGGCACATAGTAAATATTTCCATTCAGAAAAATAGGGGCACAGAAAGAAATGATGGTACCAAAGCAAGACCAAAATCCAGCTGGGAAAATATGTCCTGTGGTTCCTTGTCCAGCATTTGGAGCACATGGCATCATGATGTTCTCCACAAAAGGCTTGTGTAGCTCCGCCCCTGTGGCCTTGCTCACTGCCCACGTGGTTTCTCTGTTGGCTGTCTCTGATTAGTTCCTGCAGCTTTCTCGGCAGATACTCCACAGTACTGGCATTTCTGAATCACAGTTGTCTCCACTGCAACTCTGGCTTCCTCCTCTCATCTGCACACATTGTCCTCCTGGCTGTCTGTAGGAACTCCAACCCTAGGGTACTTTGCCTGGCCTCCCAGGCCTTCCTTTGAAATCTTATGAAGCCTCCACGTTCCCCCTAACTCCAGCATCCTGCAATCCTGCAGAACCAGCAGCACAAGGTTGCCACCAAAGTCTGTCACCATCTTGAGCAGTAGTCAAGTCTCCATAACTGCAGCAGCCTCTGAGTTCCTGGGTGGCTGACCATGCTGAAACAACTTCTTCGGCTGCTCTGTGAAAGCAAGGTGTCCCACTGGTCTCTTCTCAAAGGGATTTTTCTTTTACTCCCTTGAATCTGAGATGAGTGTGGTCTTGCCAGTTCCTGAGATACCCTCAAGTCATCTTTCATTTTCCTCTGGGAAAAATCTTCAGCATTTCTTTAGAGGTGGTGAGGTATTTTAAAACTGCCACATCTTTAGCCCCAGTTTTACTCCCATCTTTCAAGTCCAAGTTTTTCAACTCTTTCTGCTCTGCTGTCTCCTCCTGATATCACAGTACATTTGCCTAAAAGCTGCCAGTAATATCTTTGCCACTGCTGACATCGTATGTTCCTTAGAAGTTTCTTCCCCCAGAGTAAGAAGGCCATTGCCTTTAAAATCAGCCTCACAGAAAGTCTCAGGACACAGGAAAAGTCTAGACTACTTTTTAGTCAGAATATAATATAAATGCCTGTGGTCCAATTTCCAAGAATCCTCCTCCTCTGAAACCTCCTGATCCCTGTCTTTACTTAACACAGTCCTATCAACATTCTGGTTTTCCAAGCTCCCATAAGAATCACCCTTTAAGCTCCTCTTACAATAATTTAAAGCTTTTCCAACTTGCATCACTAAACTTTCCAAAATTCCTTCCACACATTCCAAAAAGTTCCAAAAGCTTCTCAACCACATGGTCAGGTTAGTCTCAGCAACAACCCCATTCCTGGTACCAAATTCTCTTTTACTCTGCTTTTCACTGCTACAACTAAATGACCTGACCAGAACAATTTAAGGAAGAAAAGTTTACTTAGGCACTCACAGTTGTGGAGGTCTTAAATCCACAGAAGGCCAGCTCCATTTCTCAGGGCTCAAGGTAAGACTGCACATTATGGCAGAAGGCCTGGCTCCAAGAGCAGAGAGAGAGAACCTCCATGCCAGATGCAAAGTATATACCAAAAGCCACGCCCCCACTGACCCACCTCCTCCAGCCACACCCTACCTGCCTTTAGTTGCCAGTTAATCCCTTGATAGGGATTAAGGCTCCCATAACCCAATCATTTCACTTCAGCCTTGCACTGTCTCATACTGAGCCTTTGGGGGGACACCTTTCATCCAAATCATTACACTCTACTAAAATAATTTATATTCCTGCTCTGATTATTTGGTATTCTTTTTCCCAACTTCTGCTTCAATAATGTAAAAATAACACAACAAGATGGTGCTCTTTTAACACTATCCTTTTGAGTATGTTCATTCGTATGAAGTTTCCTATAAAGCTGGATGAAACAATATTATTATGGCTTTTCTTTACCATTATGTTGTAAGCTTAGAAAGTGAAGTTCATACGTAGAGTTAGATGAGGATAGAGAGATATAGAAAATTTACCTATTGTTCTCAGCTATGAAGGTCACTAGTCTTGCTTCTCTTCAACATTTTAAAACATTGTTTACGTAAAGAGTTCAGAGCTAACCAATACAGGAGAGACTTATGGCTGCCGAACATTCAAAATATGGCTTCAAGTCAAGATGCACTATTGTAAAATGCACACTTAATATTGAAGACTTGATATAAAGAAAAGCAAAATACCATCAACATTTTTCATTTTGTCTCAATATAGAAATGATAGATTGATATTCTGGATCAAATGTTGTGAAGATCCATTTATACTTGTTTCTTTTTACTTTTTCAATGTGGCACTAGAAAATTTTGAATTACATATATCCCTTAGTTCGTATTTCTATCGGGTAGTGTAGTCTAAGATCACACAATAAATAAGTACCCCAGGAGACTTGTGCCACCATAACCTATGTGCCACACCATAGTACCCTAACACCCAGGTCTTCTGGACTTTTAAAAATAACTCAGGTGCTAAATAGGAGATGAGCGCATGCTTTCTAGGAAAACGAAGGAACAGATCTCACCTAAATAGGCACTGATACTTCCTTCAGGACCCCCTACTCATGGTGTTACAGCAATCCACATCTCATTTGACCTTTGCCCCAACCTCACTCCCAAATTGACACGAAACTGTTCTTACTAATGTAGATCTAGTTCATGTATCACATTTGCCTAGAACGGGCTTTGTACCTATTTCCAGAATTAATAAATGAAAGAACTAGAAACAGTCAGGCTTACCTCTTCCCTGGGAGACAGTGGACCTGCCACTGAACTGGGACTTTGCCTCTACATTAGCAGCAGAGCCTGCTTTGACCCTTCCAGAAACTTCTCCATTCATTTCACTCACCAGAAAGTTTTCTTCTTCCTGATGTTTGAAGTTCGTGCAGCACCTGTGATTTTGTTTTGTAGAATACTACTTTGCTATTGCCTTTTTTATTTTGGTTTTTAAGACATTTTTGGGGGGGAAGGAGGCAGGTGTAATATCCCTTTACATATGGGAGAGATGTGAATGAAGAGAATGGTCCAAGAGTCCAGCTGCATTTCATCCTTTGTTCTCAAAAGTCTTGAACTATAAATTCCTGTGTTCCTGTGAGATTACAGAATATAGAAGTGTCTGCTCATCAGGATGAAGGTAGAAGAAGGAAGAAACTATTTTTGCCTTATTTTAAGCACTGGTGGTTAAATATCCACCTCATTGTGTTAAGATAATTCTGCATTGCCAATATGTGAAAGATAACTCTACCCATAAACAGAAGAGGCTGTGTAGTCACACATTAGATATGCCAAACTTTTCTCTGTCTAAAGTCCCCATGGGACAGCAGCACCCAGATGGAAAGAGCGATACTTTACCATCTGATACCTTTGGTTTTAAATTCTGGCTTTCCTACTTAATTAATTAATCTTGGGCAAGTTTTTAACAGCCATGAGTTTCAGTGTTTATTTTTATAAGGAGAAGCTAATACTGCCTACCTGATTTACTAACAAAATGATTAAAACAGAAAATTTAAGTGAAGTGCTAATGCAGTTTCTGACACATAATAAGTAAGTGTACATTTTTAATAAATTTCTGTATCATGATTAAAATAGTAATGCTTACAACTATCTGGATGTTTACAGCAGGCAAAATAAAGAAGTTCCTTCCTAAATAATTATTTAGTTCTGATGACTAGAATAAATCTCATGTTAAATTTTCCATCACCTATCTTATTTAGTCCTGAGAATTGAAGGAAATTTTTTTTGTTCTCAGTAGATGAGCAGGGAAAGTAACCTTATTACTAGAAAGCAATTTTATTGAAGCGTGGGGTTCAAGAACCTCAGATGACTTAAAGCTCACACGGAGAAATTTACAGTTACTAATTCATTTGTTTATTTTAAAAGCACCCATTGAGTACCTGCCTTCTAAGCACAGTGAAGCTTGCTGGGTGACATCAAGTACAGAGAGCCTTTCTCAACCTCAGTTCCAGGGCAGAACTCAGCATTGGCAACCTAGGCATGAACACGAACGTTTCTCCTGGGCACATGGAGTAGGACCAGTTATGAGGCTTCCCTGAGAAAGTTGGGAAAATCATTAGTCAAATAAGATTCCAGGTTCTACGACTCAGGCAAGAATTCCAGTTGAGAAAGTCTGGGAGGTGTGGAGCAAGACAGAAAGAAATACTAAATTAACTATAGTTGAAGGCAAAAGAAAATGAATGCAAAGAAAAACGTTGTTGCACTAGAATAAAGGCAAATTATTTTCAATAAGAAAATCAGAGCTGAGGAATTATTCAAGACATCCCTGACTGAAAAGAATTACCCCTTTTCTTGCTCTGTCCCGTCTCCTTTTTAAAAGGGCAGAATATTATGTAACACCCTGTGATTGAGGCTGAGATGGATTAGCTAAGGGGTGTATGCAGCTTCTGGAGAAGCAAAAGCCACTGAGAGAGGTGCACTCGTGGATTCCTGGGTGGACCAGGGTGAGGATGCCCATGTCCTCTGAAGTCTCTGTGCTCTGGGAGAAAAGCGATTTTCATCACCAATTTTCTTCACACATCGGAAATAAGCTCTATCTCTGTCACTCTGAGAGAGAGAAGAAGTCCGTTGAAAACATTTTAAAACTATTGAAGACAGGGTGGCAGAAGAGGAACTCAGTGATATTATTGGAGACTGTGACAACCAAAAGTAACATGGGCATTGTTAACCTAACTTTCAAACACATGGAAGTATTATTTATCCTTAAGTAGTACTAATTTCTTTTTCAAAAGTCAAGTTTTAAAAAAATTTAAATAAAACATTTTAGTGTTTTTAAGAACTGACTTTCTCATTCCAGAGGTTAGTTTAGAAGCACTTGAAATGAGCAGAGGATGAACTTGCGGCAGGACAAATGACTATAATCTAATACCAGGGGATAAGCTTACAGAAGAATCCACATTCTAGGTCCAAGGTGCATGAGATCAGGTTTTCTGTTCAGACAAACTAACATCTGCATCAAGTCACAGAGTCTCAGGAGACAAATGTAAAAGCAATCTCTAACACCATTGCTCTCTTCCTAAGAGATCAAATAAGAAAAAAAAGGAGAATCTGTAGCCAAGATGGTAATTGAGGGTGATGGTTTCTCAGTGGTCCCAGCAAAAGCAAAGCAAGTCTTTCCCAGAGTCTCCTCCTCCTCAGGAAAGGAGGACTTTGTCATAGCTGAGACTGAAGGGCAGAGGGAAGGGGCATATAAGAGAGCAACCTCTCCACCCTACCTCAGCAGCTGGAGCAGAGGACAGGTATCAGCTGGGCTTGGTGACGTCATCAAATGCCCTGCTATCAGCAAGTCGCAGCCTACATTTAACGCCCATCAGCATTAAAACTACTGGAATGTGTAGTTTGATGATCAAAGAAGTACTATCTTATTCCAACAGGCTTTTGCTTGGGGGATCAGGGAGTAAGGAGAGCAGAAGCCACTCATAAGGACTTAGGAGGGCAAAGTCCTGGGAACTCATCGGTCCGGATAATTCCAGCAGGGCAGGGAAGGGGCTGCTGCATTTCCCATTAGCCATTCATCCATCCCTGGGAAGAGAGCAAACATAGATTCATGGTCTTGTGTTTCAAATGCTGAAAAATGCCTTGTTACTTAAAATTGGTTCCAGTAAAATCTGCACCTCTGCTCTTCATCCCTTGAGATTTCACCTCAAGCCTCCCTGGCACACCTTCTTGAGGTCTCACTTTTTTTTCTGTCTTATTCCTAGATTTTCCTATACTGTTCCTAAACTTGTGAACTTCTGAAGAGCTGGGAATGGCAGGAAACATCTTTTCCTATTGTGCTTAATCTTCCATTTCTTGGTTACCCACCAGAGGGCATAACAAACCTAGCTAATACACAACTTACAGCTATTTTATTCAATACTGGAAACTTTGGATTTGTTTAAAATGATTCTCGTTTCATTTACTCCATGTGTTGTGGTTGCGAGTAGAGCATCTGAAGCCGAATTCCCTGAGTTTAGATGCTGGTTTTTGCTATCTGTCAGCTCTGTGCTCTGAAGGAATTCCATTTTCTCTCTGAGCAGCAGTGTTCTCCTCCCTATGCTTTCTTGGTGAGTGACTGGGGTTAAATAAGTTTAGACACATATATAAAGCTCTTGGAACCATGTAAGCACTATATAAATGAGAGTTGCTGTGAAAGTTTATGCTGCTACCATCTTTGAGTGCCAGGTGTGTGCCAGGCCTACAAGCATGCATTATTTTCATCCTATATACATATGCTGGGGCAGCCCACATTCATTTGCTTGTTAATCTGTCCCAAGTGATATAGACCAGTGCCTGGCTCGTTGTAGATGTTCAATAAACGTTTTAAATAAGTGGAAGACTATGTTTATTAACCCATTTCTATACTATGGATTTTGAAGGTACTCCAAGGTACTCCATATACTAAAGACTTGGTCACCAGCCGATGGTGTTATTGGGAGGTGGTGGAAACTTTAGGAGGTGAGGCCTAGGAGAAGGAAGTTGGATCATTGGGAATGTGCCCATAAAAGGGATATTGGGACCCCAATCTCTTCTTCTCTCTTATTTTTTTTTCTTCCTGGCCTTCAGGAGGTGAATAAGGCCTCTGCCACTTGATTTTGTCATGATGTCCAAAGCAACAGGGCCAAGTAACCATGGACTGGAATCTCTGAATCTGTGAACTAAAAAAATTTCCCTCCTTTTAAGATGATTCTCTCAGGTACTTTTTCTTCAGTGATGGACAGTTGATTAACACTTCCATGTTTACGGGAAAGAAAAGCAGTTTTAGGTAGTTGCTATGGCTTTGGGATCACATAAACAAGTGGAATTTATTGTACCTTAACCCAAGTATGTCTTATTCCAAACCCAATCTCCTTTCCATAGGGTTTTCTGCCCTTGAAGAAAAGTGGAAAGTGTTGAAGAAAATGAGCTTTGGGTGGACTCTTACAACTGACCTGCCTGTAGCTTTCGTACCAGGAGGAGGAAGAATTCAGGGCATTCCTTTCAGTAACACTTCATGGTGATCCTTTCCACCAGGATTAGGGGTGCCGAGCACAGAAAAGTAACTTAAGGCATCCCCTAATTATTCTCAAACAAGTCCAACACAGTCAGAGCTCATTTACCTGAAGGTCCATTGTAACTTATTTTCTGAAACCAAGTGAGATAAATAAAATATGAAGAAAGATAACTTTAAAAACCTGCTTTACATCCCAATTCACGTGTTTGAAGGGCACATTGGAAATGAGTAACAATGGCTAAAGTATTCTAGTCCCATGGTACACAATGAGAGCACTGCTGGTCAGCAGGATCAATATCAGCAGGAAGCTTGCTAGAAATGGAGCTACTGAGTCAGAAGCAGCATTTTGATAACGTACCCAGCTGATTTGTAAAAACCAGAAGACCTGAGAAACTGCTCTAGCCCATATGTTAATTGTGGATAATAAATGATTGATTCCCATGAACTGAGTAATCCTGTGTCAGCATATTTCCAAAGCAAAGAAATGGAAGAAAATTGTGCTAGGCACCACAAAACTTCAAAATATTAGGTGGTAGAAGGAGAGGAGAACTCTGGAATGTGTTCTAAATGGAAAACTAAAGCATTTATTTCTTCTTTATAGAAACTTACACTCATTGTGCCAATTTAAGCAGACTTCTGTAATTATACAAAATGATATCTTCTGTGGATTACTTGTATGAAAGATTTGATTTCCCTTTATTTTGGGGCTTACAAATTTGAAGTCATTTTACCATTAATGTTACCCTTATGTTATAGGCGTGAATCATCCAAATGTGTTTCTTAAGCCCTAGGTGGAAGTGAGTAGCCAATCTAAACTTCTAGGAACTGTCGTTTTTCATGAGAGATGTCTCATGCTTGGTTATAAAACATTTCTGCCTATGAAAAGGCAGAGAAATCTACAGTGATATATTTAGGGCTCAGTTACATGGAAATATACTATAAAAATTTTTCTGTATAGTATGTTATATATGTACATGCATATGTATTTGTGCATGCGTAAATGTGCATACATTTCACACACATATACATTTATCATATGTATACATGTATATACCTATAGATATTATTTTAATGTTATTTTAAATGTATATATATAACTTAAATGAGGGGGCTAGACCTGTGGCTCAGCGGTAACTGCACTTGCCTGGCATACACGAGTTTGTGGGTTGGAATCTCAGCACCATGTACACAATGAAGCGATGGAGCAATGAAGGCCACCCAAAACACTAAAGAAAACTTGATTCTCTCTTTTTTTCACTGCCTCTCTCTCAAAAAAAACTTAAATAAAAGTAATTTTAATAAAATTTAGAATGTCTTTGCCTATCTTTTCAAAAGTTTTTAGTAATTGTATTTGTTATAATAAAAATCTGTATGTCTTAAATATTCTTTAAAAAGGTTATAACACAGTACTAGCACTGGAATATCTTTGTAGGGTTTTTTCTTCTTATTGTTCAACCATATCTATATCATCTAGTATTATTAAAGTTATTCAGAAACTAGGAACAATGATAGTAACAGAATTCTTCCAATGATTTGCAGATTTTCTTTCATTAAATTATCTACACATGTGTTTTAACTTTATAAGATTTATGTCTTTCTTCTCTGTCAAAATTGAAGATTGTGAATATAGGATAGACTACCTCCATTTTTAGATCCCTCTTCCCCTTCAAGATAGTAACTCCCTCCCCTGTGTATGCCCACTTCTTTCCGGGAACCCATTCTGGTACCCATCCATCTCTTTCCGATGACCTCTACTGACACACTGTACCTCTTTCTGGTGACCCTTACCGACGTATGTCTACCTCTTTCGGTGGACTCCCTTTCTCTCCCAGTAGCTGCCTACTTCCTCTTTATAACACCTTCACCTTACCTTAGCCAACCATGTAGATTATGCACATGAACTCCTCCAATCGGAGAGAAGGGCAGCATTACATCAGGTTGGAATTTAAACCTCTGATTTCCCTGCTCCTGCTGGCGTTTTTCTTTTCGCCCTTCTGCAAAGTAAATTTTCTGCCTTGCTCACCTACACCTGACCACGTGTTTGGTTTCATTTATAACAATTCGCAAGACCAAACTCTTTCCTTTTTTTTTAAAGAGAGAGGGACAGAGAGAGGGAGAGAGAGAGAGAGAGAGAAGGAAAGGCAGAATCAAATTTTATTTAGTTTTTCATGTGGGCTTCCTTGCTCCAACACTACATTGTGTACACGGTGCTGGGGTTTGAACAAGCATCCCTGCACATACCAGGAAAGTGCTGGAACTGCTGAGCCACTGGTCCAGCCCCAAACCAAACTCTTTTTAAAATATGAAGCCGATTACTGTTCTTGGGTAGTCATATGCAGCTCTTTGACTTGATATTAATTTCCCTTAATATAGAATATTTTTATTAGATTTATCTCTGATATTATCTTTGATTTGGTTCAAAAAACAAAATGGTAGTGATTCATTGCTTTTTAACCTCTATGTATTTGCAAAGAATCCTAAGTTTTGTATCCCTAGTGTTTTGTCTTTACTTCCAAATCTAGTTGAATAAAGCAGCAGCAGCATTCACATAGCTCCTTGGGCACTGGAGAACTCTCCCTTCTACCAAAAGAAAAGACAAGGAAACCAAATGCCTTTACTGGCTGTGGGGACTTCACCTGGAAAATACCCTGCTTTAACTTTCTATTTCATAATTACATCAATAAAGTGGGGATTTCATTCTGCTGAGCTTGGTTTAGTACTGGTTTGTGAGAACAGCTGTCAATTTGCTCATCCATGTTACTATCTTGCACATTGAGTCTGCATGAGCTGAACACATTGGCTGCATCTTGATAGTTTTTGAAGCTATTTGGAAATGAAGTCAAGTTCAAGATTCCCTTAATAGCAATGGTTTAGATCATTATCAATGGGAAAATATTTGTGATGCAGCATTTGTTATATTTTAATATATTACTACTGCTTTGTTTAATTGAAGATGATTTCCATGTACTATGGAATTCAGAGGCAAGTTCCTGTCTGCAAGAAAAGAGAGCACCACGTATAAAGAAAGCATATTGTGATCTTTTTTTTCAGTTAAATACATTCCATGGACATTTGATCTCTGAGGATTTATAAGCAAAACACTTTCCAGAGATTTCTAGTGACATAGTTCTCATGATGCTCAAATGAATAGAGAAGTAAAATGAATATTTGCACAGACAGGAAGAGCTCATCAGGCAAACACCCTGCACCCACACTCAAAAAAATCTTCCCCTAGTATAAGAAAGTGTTTTAGAAAGTCTGTTAAATTATGTGCTGAACTTTCCTAAAGAAGAGAATCTTATGGAAAACTGATCTTACCCTCAAGTAGGCTTCAATTTACTGAGACTCTTGGGAGTAATTCCACAGCTACTGTCAGCCTCATGGCCTTTTGCCTGAGTGGTCACAAAGGCCCTGCACTTGGAGGATGCAGAATGGTTTACTGCTTTTCTGTCATCCTCCTGCATCACTTTGCCTTTGCTCTTCTTTCTTCTTCTCCTTCCTCCTCCTCCTCCTCCTCCCCCTCCTCCTCCTCTTCTTCTTTCTTCTGCTTCTTCATCACCTTCTTCCTCTTCCTATTCATCTTCCTCCTCTTCCTCTTCCTCTTCTTCTTCTCTTCCTCATTCTTCTGCTTCTTTCTTCTTCTCCTCCTCCTCCTCCTCCTCCTTCCTCTTCTTCTCCTTCTCCTCCTCCACCGCCTCCTCCTCCTCTTTTTCCTCCTTCTCCTTCTCCTTTCCCTTCCCCTTCCTATTCCTCTTCTTCTTCACCTTCTTCTCCTTTACCTCCTCCTCCTCCTCCTCCTTCTTCTTCTTATTAATTATTATTATTATATCTCTTCCTCCTCGCCCTTCTTTCTTTCTTTTTTTAAGTGAGCCTAATGGGACAATTCAACCTTGTCATTTCTTTACACAGATTAAAATATTTTCTACATGGATATTTTAATCAGATATCTTTCATTATTTTTCTTGCCACTGACATCCTGGTGAATAGTTTTGACTCAGATTTGGTTTCAGTAGTGCTTATGTATTTGCTCTAGTTTATTTCTTTTGACCACATTTAATAACTTTGTATTTTAAAAATGTATTACCTTGAAGAGTCTCGGTGTGCTCTTGTACGTCTTTTAATCTTTATCTCCATTTATTTCCCCTCTTTTTAGTCCCAACATAATTTGCTCTAGAATGCCCTTTGTCTTTCTCAACGCCACTGGAAAAGAAAATTATCAATGTTTTCAGGAACTCAGCTTTCAGCTTTTGTGTGCTTCTCCTAATTCTTTGTTTTCTCTATATTATGAATTTCTGCTTTTGTCCTTACAAATTCCTTTTTCATCTTTATGTTCCTGCCACTGTTCTAGTTATATTTGCTTGGATTAAATAAACAATGTCCACATTCTTCAATCTTTTGTTTTTTTCTTTAGCTTGTCCAATCAGGGCCATCAATTTCTTTCTCAATACTACATTAACTGGCCAAAGGTTTTAATCTGTATTATTTTCACTGACATTTTATCCTAAATGTTTCTATTGCCATTACTATATTTTTGCCTACAAAGTATTTATAAATACTTTTAAATTTCTAAACGAATAGAATTTCAGGCCTACTTTTTTTTCTCTTATTTTAACTTTATTTTATGGTAGAAAATGCAGTGAGAAGATAGTCTGTATAATGATTTTCTGAGATTTTCTTTGGCATCTATAATGAACTTCAATGTTGCAAACATTTTATGTTTGTTTTCAACAAATATGTGCTCTTTATTTGTTGGATATAGATTCCTATCCATGCTTGTGAACTGCAATATTCAAAAACCCTCTATAAATCCTTTCTCATTTTTGTCTAAGCTATCAATTTTCACAGAGGTGCATTAAACTTTCTTGCTGTGATCTGTTTCTTCTTCTGATGCTATCAATATTTGATTTTCTATTTTGAGCCTAGGTCTTTCTGTGCATACAGCCTCAGGATCTTTAGATCTTCCCTGAGAGTTTTCCTTTTTATCACACAGCAGTAAGTCCATACCACGCAGTACATTGTGTTACCTATTGTTTTACCTAATTGATTAAGACAATCAACAAATACTTATTGGAAAAATAGTATGTACCTGGCACTGTGCACAGCTCTGCGTGAAAAAGCGCGGTTCCTGCTGGAAAGAAATGATCCCTAGGATTTCATAGGTGGCAGCTGGGGAAGCTATGCACCATTTGTTTGCAGGTTTCTAAACGTTTGCGAAGCTGATTTATGTCAATCACTAAATGTTCAGGCAAGTAACTGAATGCATTAGCCTTCCAAATACTGAATAATTAATTATTAAATAACAATTTAAGTTATTAAGCTCCCCAAATTGCTAATTTGGGCTTCTATGTTTTGCTCCATCATTGTCAGTAATGTTGCTTCCTTTCTGTCCCTACCATCATTGTCACTTTCTTCATCCATTAGGACAAATATTTATATGAAACTAATCAATTAATAGATGCATTCATTTACCTCTGACTCTGTGTACAGTTTCTTAACTGTAACAGTTTCTTGAGAGGTGTTTGGCATTCTGAGATCCCAAGAAGAGAACTTCCTTTTGGATCTGGGCAGAGGGTATGGGTTTGTGGACATTGGGAGAATATAGATGGGAGACAATTGCATGGGAAGAGATGTAATTTGAAGGCTGGGCACTGTGACAGATAAGGAAAAGGAAGATTCCTTAGGCAGGAGGGAAAGGGTCTGAATGACAGCAGGCTACAGTGTGAGTGTGTTCAAAGGAATGACAACCGTACGGTATGGCACACTACTGGATTGTATCTATTGGCAATTTACTGGGAGAGTAAATTGGATTGGGTAGTGTATGACCAAATTATGAGAGGATCTACAAGTTAAGCAAATGACATAAGTAACCACAGAGCGTGTGGAAGGCAGACTGACATTGGCATGTAAGAAGGTGAGCTATGCCATGGTGGTCCACATGAAAAGAGCCAAGCGGGAAAGAGTTTTGATACCATTGTCTTTTTCATTTGAATCCACTTGGAAATCCTGAGTACACCCAGTCTCCATTGCAAATAAAAGAGTAACATCAAGGAAACCAGTAAGACATCATTAAATAATATTCAATGTTAACGTAATTTTTTGTAGTATTAAGATAATTTATTGACTCATTTTTTCTATCCGGGACTTTTTTTTTTTTTAGCTCTTTGTAAAATGACTATTTTATACATTTTATACCTATAAATCTTCAGATTCTGATTGGTAAAAAAGTGTTATATAATGAAAATCTTTGATGAAAGAATAAAAAGCAGTGCAAACTTTAAATTGTCATTCTCAAGAAATTCCTCATTCTTTTCTAGTCAGTCTAACATCAGAAAGATGTGGCTGGTATCAGAGACCATATTACTGCACAGTGATGTTCATTCTACTTTTATACAGATAACTTTTAACCGTATTCATAAAACAAAACCTTATTTTTTTAGATTCTTGAAGAGACTACTTCAAAGGTGATTGGAGTCTGGCATGTCATACACAGCTCTATCAAAGGCCGATGATTGGATTTGTGCCTCCCAGATGCCAGAGGCCACCCACAAACTGAAAATAAAATTGGTGAAACTCAGGACAAAGAAGGAAGGACAAAAGGATTAATTGTCAATTAGGACTGGAAGAAAACCTTCACTGGTGGTAACTCACAATTTTTAAGTGTTGTTCAGTTGTGTTTTAAAAATCTGGACACATTAAATCATATTCTTTTTTTTAAAGTGGTGAAAATAGGAAATGATGACTGTAAGGATTATTACTTTAATATTTCTACATTCATATGTACCATAGTAATAAAATTTTAATTTTCATTAGGAAAAAGTAAAGGAAGCAAATTGCTAATTACCCCTTTGTGAATTAACTGATGATGAATATGTATTTGATACTAGTGAGGACATTATTCCTATAATGGCCACTTTCCCCAGTCTCTAAAAGTTAGAACAAGGAAACATGACTGTGTGTCAGGGAAGAACCAGATGTTGATATTATTGGAATAGCAATGCAGAAATACAAGACAGAGAACTGAAGAAACTGACATGGCTTATTCTGAGGAAAAAAAATTCGAATAGTGAAATCTATTCTGAAAAGAATCAAACAAGAAAAAAGTAGTTTGACTAGAAATTAGGAAAAAACAAAACAAAAAGCAACTTGTTTGCAAGTTAATTCAAATAGAATGTGAAAATATCATCCTCCTTTGGAGATAGTTTCAATTTGGAGGACCCATGTTCATATATTAACTCACTGAGTAATTATTTTGAACAGCAATTATGTGCAAGATAGACAAGAGTTCTGGTCTCATATCTTTAGTTATAGTAGGGGAAAGGACAATAAATGAATGAACTTTTTTAAAAAAATTTTATTAGGTATTTTTTATTATTTATTAGATGATATAGAGTTACAATTGAGGGGGAACATTATCAAATAATGAATGAACTTTTAATAATTTTATATATCAAGAAGTAACTATGGAGAAAACAAATCAAGGCAACAGGCAAGAAGATGACCAAGTTTCAAATGGAAGAGTTAGGAAAGTCTCTCTCCCAACATTGATGCTAAAAATTGGGTGATGGAGGAAACTGGTCCTTCGAAATCTAGGAGAAAAGCATTGTGGACAGGGTAGTTAGCAAGGATAAAGGTCCTAAGTTAGGACTGCTCAGGTTGCTTCACTCTTGTAATTTGACAAGAGTAAATAAACACTTTAAAAATACTTTTTAATCTATAGAAGAGAACTTAATCTAAATCTGGGCAGAGAAGCATTTAGATTTCCAGGCAAATATATATGAGTTTTAATCTATTAAGAGATGTTGTGTCTAAAAAGTCTACAACAACAGGGTTATTGGCTGTTTTGCAAGAAATTTTATTGCCTTTAAATACCAAAGATATGTTCTTCCTTCCTATAAAATAAGAAAGAATAGTTTTTGGTATTCAATTTGCATTTCTAAGTAACACTATCCATTAAATTAAATAAAAATTGTATTTGTTTTAATGTCACATACTTTTGTGTTCTGGCTTAATGTTATAAAATCCATGCTTCCATGTAGGGAAGTAGGGAAGTGTGGATATGAAATGATCCTTTAATATCGGTGAAGTAGAGAAAGAAGAAGGGAGTTGGCACACATTAATGACCGCTTACTGCATTATTTGCATTAGTCTAGAGTTACACATAGGTGTGAAGAAAAAGACTCCCGAGGCCACCAATGGACTACGGAGTAGAAGCCTGGAGTCATGAATTCACTGTTACCTTTGCGATGTTCTGGGCCATGTCAGACTTGGGACCTGGACAAAACAAAAGCCTTGTATGCAACCCCACACTTAGGACTTCATGGTGATTTCTTTAGTTCCGTGGACCCTTCACTGTCAAAACAAGATTCTTTAACAGAGATTCTGCAGGAAATAGACTTATGCTGCTCCCTACCTCCACCTGTTGGTTGCCTAAAGAACACTTATTTCAAGGTCTCTGTTTTAATGTTTAAACAAATCCTATTAAAGAACTGACTAAGGTCATGACCATGTTCATTGACTTTCCTCTAAGTTATTGTACTTCTAAGTGTAGGAAACCTGGGACCAATTAATAGAATCCTCTTGTGACAAATCGTATCTTTCTCACTCTTCTTTAAGCTTCTGCCAAATTCATCATTTCCTGCCAGTATTTAGAATAATGATTTACACTTCTGCACAAGTAACTAGCACGTTCCACATCAGAGTGCTGCTCCCCACTCTTGTTAGCCTGCAAGTGTGCGATGCTCCTTATACCTCCTTCCTGTAAACACCTAACGATCACTTCACACGAGCACAAGCTGCTCCTTCTTTTACAACTCGTTCCTCAAATTCTCCGCTGGTCTCTAAGGCAGGCCACTAAAAGCAGAAATCAGACTCTTTGCTAGGAAGGTTTTGGCAGCTCTGGGCTGTAATGCGTGTTGGGTGTTTGGGCTAGTTAAGGAAAATGATCTGACCATAAAAGATTGCACCATGCTATAAATTTTGTCAGACAGCACTGGGGCAACATCATTTGAGAGAGAAGTCAGTCAACACGAGTCTGTCCAGAGGCTACATGAAAGCCACCAAGAGAACTCCCCGGGGAGAGAGAATCAGGGGTAATTATAGGTCTAGGTAGTTTCTCAGCAGCACAGTGAGATGTTCCTAAGCTAGAGTTCCTAGGGAAATGGCAGCTTGGGCTCTTACAAACACAGGTTCTAATTTATTAATGGGTATGAGATGCTGGGTAAAGTTTCTTAGAATATGTAAAGTGGAAAAGCTTTTAAGTGACTAAAGATCTACTTGTTGGGTTAATCTTTAATTGCAGTAAAAATATACATAACATGAAATTTGTCCTCCAGTTTTTAAATGTACAGTACATATGATATTGATAGCGGAAGGCACACTATTGTACAGCAAATCTGTAGAACTTTGTCATTGGACATAACTAGAACTACATTGATTGAACAGCAATTCCCCAGTCCCTGAAAACCACTTTTCCTTTCTGCTTCTGTGGATTCCACTATGTAGATACGTCACGTAAGTAGAACCAAGAACTGTTTGTCTTCTGTGACTGGCTGATTTCCCATAACATAATGACCTCCAGGTTCATCTATGTTGTAGCACATGACAAGATTTCTTTCTTTTTAAAGGCTGAGTAATATTTCATTGTATGTGTATACCACATTTCATTTATCCATTCCCCCAGCATTTCCCTCCTCCCTCCTTTTTGCCCACTGTTTCCTTAGAGCACAAATGTTCTGGTTTTGCTATATCCTTGCCAATAATTATTCTTTTCTTTTCTTTTTTGTTTTAAAGAGAATGAGAGAGGGAGGGAGGGAGGGATGGGAAGAGAGAGAGAGAGATAATTAATTTTGTTTATTTTTTCATCTGGCCTTTGTTTCTTGGACACTAACTTGTGTATGTGGTGCTGGGGTTTGAACCCAGGTCCTTGCACATGCCAGGCAAGTGCTCCAACCATTGAGCCACCGCTCCAGCCCTTTTCTTTGCTTCGCTTTGTTTTTTTTTTGAACTAATGGCCATCTGATGATTGGTGATGTTGAGCATCTTTTCATACACCATGGCCATTTCTATGTCTTCAAGAAGACGTACAATGCAGCAGACAAAGCATACATCTCAAATTCTTTGCCCACATTTAATAGGTTCCTTTTATTATTGAGTGATAGGTCTTTCTTATGTATTTTAGAGATGAATGCTTTATCAGATACATTTGCAAATATTCTCTCTTATTTGGTAGCCTGTTTGTCACTGCTTGGTTTTCTTTGCTGCACAGACTTTTTAGAATACTGTTGTCCCACTGTCTATTTTTTCTGCAATTGCCTTTCCTTTTTTGGTGTCATATCCAAGAAATCATTCCCAAGACTAATGTTATGAGCTTTTCCTTATGTTTTCTATGGGGAGTTTTACAGTTCCAGGTGTTACATTTAAGTCTTTAATCCATCTTAATTTGATATATATGTTTTTTGGCATACGGTACGAGGGTCCAATTTCATTTTTTAAAGTGTAGATATTCAGTTTTCCCAACACTTTTTGTTGAAAAGACTATCCTTTCCTCATTGTGTTTATGGCTGGGTTTGTTTCTGAGTGCTCCATTCTCTTTTGTTAGTCTATTAGTTTGTCTTTATGCCTAGACCATGCTGCTTTGATTGTTATAGCTTTGTGATATATATTTTAAAGCCTTGAGGTAAGAGGCTTTGTTCTTTTTCAAGATTATATTTTCTATTTGGGATCCTTTGTGGTTTGGGATGGAAGGGAGATTTGACAGGGATGCATTTGTTATATAGAGCTGTTGTACCAGCACAAGATGTCTTCCCATTTTTATTGTCTTCAAATTTTTTAAAAATACCATTTCATAGTTTTCAGTGTTCAAGTCTTTTGCATCATTTTTAGATTATTGTTCTTTGTATAGAGAAACATACTCTTTTTTTCAGTACTGGAGACTGAACCCAGGTCCTCCTGCATGCTAGGCAAGTGCTCCACCACCGAGCTATAGCCCCAACCCACACTCATTTTCCTACAAAGTTGTATCCTACAACTTTGCTGAATTTGTTGATTAGCACTGATAATTTTTTGGAGGCAAATGGGGGCTAACAAATACTTATTTCTCACAGTAAAGATGCCCCAGAAGTTGAAGGTCAAGGAGCTGAAAGAGACCACAACTGGAGAAGAGTTTGCAAGTCTCCTCGTTTTATCCTCACATGGTAGAGGAGGGGCTAGCTCTCTTCTTTTTCTCATGAGGGCATTAGCCAACACTGGGACACCTCATGACCTAGTTACCACCCAAAGGTCTGACCTCCAGTATCACCACATTAAAGTTTTCACGTGAGAAGTTTGGGAGACACAAATGTCATGTTCATAGCTTGCTGTGTTTCTGATTTTAAAGAAACAGCTATGAGTTTTTGTTTTTACCATTGAGCATAATACTGTCTATGACCTTTTTACATACAACCTTTATTAAGCTGTTTGAATGTATTTCAGTTCCAGGTGTATTGAGTGCTTTCATTCAAGAAGGGGCATTGACTTTTGCAGAGTACTTTTTGGCATCTATTGATATGATCATGTGATTTTATCCTTAGTTCTGTTAATGTGTATCCTATTAATTGATTTTCATATATTGAATCATCCTTGCATCTCGGGGATAAATCCAAATTGGTCATGAGAATGATTCTTTTCTTGCACTGTTGAATTCAGTTTCTATTATTTTGTTGAGGATTTTTGCATCTAGTTGTGTTGCTCAGCTTTTTGTTATTATAATGAAATGCCTGACACCAGCTACTCATGAAGGAAACGATTATCAATGGTGCCTGCCTTGGCTGAGTTCTGGTGAGGGCTGTATCGTGAATTGCAGATGGTGGCGCATGTGTGAAGGAAGGCTCACACCTCAAGCCCCCAAGCAGAGAGAGACTGGAGTCTCACAATACCTTCCAATGGTATACACCAGTCACCCAAGGACCTCCTGGTAGGCCTGAGCTCTTAAAGGTCCACATATTGCCACTCTGGAGACCAAGCCTCAATCACAAAAACCCTTTGGGGACACTCAAATGCACCCAAACCATAGCATTCTGCCTCTGGCCCCCAAGGGTTCATATCCATCTTACAATGCAAAGTGCAATTATCCCATCACTAAAAGTCCTAAAGTCTTAACTTCTCCAATATCCCTCAAAATTCCAAGTCCAAAGTTTCTTCTGACTTTCACTCATGGCAAATTCTTTCAGCTTTGAGCCTCTATGAAGGGAAAAAATGAAATTATATACTATTAAGCTACAACGATGTGATAGACACAGGCAAACATTTCTGTTCTAAAAGGGAGAAATAGGCAAGTAGAATCTGCTCAAAGCCAGAGTAAAACCCAGCAGGGCAAACAATAAATCTCAAAGCTCCGCGTCTAGTGTCCTGGGTACTCAGCAGTGAGGGGTAAGCCCCCAAGGCTTTGGGACATCACACCCCTACAGCTTTGCTGTAGCAGCCCAAATCTCTGGTCTCTCCGGCTGGATTTGCACCTATCCTGTCCTGCAGCTGAGCCCTGTGGGCATTGCAGTGCTAGCACACCTACAGCATAAGCTTTTTATTTTCAGTTAGTAGTTAGCTCTTGAATTCTTAGTACAACAGAGTTAGAAGTTTCTTATTCTGAAATTCTGAAGATTTATTTCCTTTGAATAGTTTTTAATACTGTCGGGATTCTGTGAGAGTGCTATTTCCATTTTAAAAATATGGAAAGACTGTGCTTTCTCTGTTAAAATTTATTTTGGAAACTGCATTTGCACGCTTGGAATTTATTATACATATAACACCTGCCGGCTATAAAAACTTGAAACCTGTTGTGAACTGATTATTATTGAAAGGAATAATGCTGAAAGATGGGAAGGAATATTGGATCTCCTTCATTTATCTGAAATTCATGATTCTTTATTATGTTAAAGTCGTTGCATGCTTTTGGATTTTATGATGTATCATTTCAGCATAGAACATAATAACAGTATATGGATATGAAGATTTTTTTTAAATAACAGATTTCGGACATTCAAAAGTTTTCATTGCTTAAGAAATTTGATGCCATACTTTTTAAAAAACCTTATAGAAGCAACTTTGAAGATTAGTTACCTTCTACCTTTCAAATAAATTCCAAAATAAGCCAGTGGGTTGTTTGTGCTGGCTATATATAGCCCTGGGGATATCCTTTACATTTTATGATGTTCTTCAAGAACAATAGCTATTATTTGATATGCAAGTGATGCTGGAGAAATGTTGCATAAGTCATTGACCTGTTACTAAGGGAATGCTCTCAAAGAACTGAGTTGTAGCAGACATCTCTTGAGTAACCCTAGGTCAAACAACCACAGTATGGAGAAGAAAACAAAACCGTTCTGAGTGTCACTAAAGAAACCTAAATATCTGGAGAGAGACACCATATTTTAAAAATGTAAATTTGTCACTGTATGGAAATAGAATATAATTATAGTTCAAACTGAAACAGAATTTTAAAACTGTCTTGTAACACATAATGTGAGTTCATAGTATATGATAAAAGAAGCTAAAGTAAAAGGATAAATTATAAGTTACTTAATTTCATTATATAATATTAGTATCACTGACCCATTTCCTTTATGTGTTTAGAATTTAATCATTATAACTTGGAAGTATTCATTTAGAGCTCTTGCTTTTCAATGTTAACTTTTCAAAGCTATTTCTTCTTGCTACTTATTGTAGATGATTTTTTCTTAAAGAAAGAAGGACAGTGTGTGAGAGAGAGAGAGAGAAGAGAGAGAATCAATTTTTATTGAGTTTTTCACATGGCTTTCGTTTCTCTGACACTTAGTTGTGTATGTGGGTGCTGGGGTTTGAACCTGTGTCCTCGCACATGCCAGGCAAGTGCCATAACCACCTGTAGATGAATTTTTAAATTATTTTTTCCAGTTCCATATCCATCCTTTGAAATGTTAACTTTTATATTATACAAATTAAAGAGATGAAAGAAATAAAATCTTCCCATCCTTAATCATAATAGATATCTTTTCATTGGATGTATTTTGTATTTATTTTCATTTAGAAGTCCTATATACATTGTGTTAGATGATATCCATAGAATGGGATTTCTGTAGGCTTCTTTGAATGAAGAAAGTATCCCTTTAGAAGTATTTTATTGACATTTCATAATAGTGGTATCCAGAAGAGAATTATGAATTTTTAATAATAATAATAGCTGTGTGATTTTTTGAGTGCTTACAGTGAGGTAAATATAAGACATGGGACACAATAGTTGGACTTTATAAGAATAAATTCCATGAATTAAGTACTTAGGGGTCTCCCTCTATGTAAGATGACTCTAAAGCAGAAAGCAACAAACAAGAAAAGCAATAAACTCTCTTCGAGTTTCCGTCTCTGTGATATGACTGCTCATATTTTCTAGCTTGTTTTTCCCAGCTGGAGTCTTAGTATTAGTGTGTCACCATTGAGAAACATGTGGCATAGTTGTTGGATATTAGTGTTCCGTTTGCCTCTCAGACTGTGATTTGCCTTTGAGTGTGCTTTGCTTGAATGCTCGGCAGGGTGAATTAAATAAAGAGTTGAGGAACTAGGTCTTTGGTGTGAGTTTACATGTTTGTCTGGCCAGAAGTCATGCCGTGTTGACTGTTTGCTGTAGCTGTTGATGTCAGAAGCTAAAATTTCCTCTTGTGTTTTTGGTTTTCTCTCTTTAGTTGTCTTTGGACTTCCCTAGAGATTCCTTCTTGAACTGGGTCTGGACCCTTCGGTCCTTTCAGGGGTAATCCTGTTACTATGCAGGCTTCCGTTGATTCAGTGTTATTTTAGGGCCTAGAGATTGGGAAGCACTTTAGAATACTGTGATTAGGTCTTAATCTGGACATGTGCCTGTGACTTTAAACTGTGACCTTCACTGATACTCTCTGCTTACCCCCACCTCCTATTCCTTAGGTGAGGCAAGGAGCTGGATGTGGGTCTTATCCTTCCCACAGACTAGTTAGACTCTGAAGAAATAGTTTCTCTTGGGCGCAGGCCTTTGTTAAGGACAAGAGAACACTTTGGGCCTATTTTTCCTCCCTTCTGCGGGAGGCATGGGTGATTTTCTTCCTCCCTCCATGATGAGAACCTGGCAGAACTCCTGGAGGTTAAGCTGGGTTGTATCACTGGACGAAAGTGACAACGTCTAAGCTCTTCGTGGATCAGAATGGAAAGGAGCAGACTCCAGCGATAAACTTTCCAAATGTTAGTGTGCTAAGAACCACTGACTGAACTGGTTTCCAGTTCAGGAACCATATTGTAAAGTCTGCACACTAAACAGTCAAAGTGCATGGAAACGAAGCCCCCAGTTCATTTCAGTGTCTGGGTGCTCTTTTTTTCTGTTTTCTCAAACTAAGGTGCTGCTTCTGTGATTCATAACCAAAATAATTTAAATCCAGGGCCACTTGGAGAAGAGCTTTTCTGTTTTCCATAGGTTTCACCTTACAGACTCACAAGTTCTCATAGCACTTAATTCAGTTAAGTTTGCTTTTGCCATTTCTGCCATCATTCCCTCTTCCGGTGCTCAGCCTTTCCCTCAGCACAGTATTTCTATCCTCACTTATTTGTCATCGTCTGTCATCACTTTCTTTGTGTTCTTGGGGTCCCAGGAGTCTGTTTCCCTGATCTTTCTTGAGGTCAGTTGTAAAGAATCCCAGTTTTAATTCTTCTCTTACAGCACAGGTTTTCTGAAGCTCTCTTTATTTTACTCACATTGCTGGTTACTTCTGACCGGTTCTCACGCTGCTTTCACCCTTGCTACTTCTGTCTCACTACAACTTCCTTGGGTTCACTGAGAAAGGCATTTCTAAAACATCTGCCTGCCTGGCTCCTAATGGAAACTGTTTCCAGATACTTTTCTCTGTGTTTTCAGCAAACTCAATGAAGTGATGTGGTTCTGCCTGCAAGCACTGAGATCTGCCCAGACTTTGCCCTTCATATAAGGCATATCGGTGGCTTTTCTCACAGCGACATAGGTGCTGGCCCAGCATCTTACTCAGATCTGAGTGGGACTATGGGGCGATTTTACAAATCAAAGGAATATTTCGACTTTGTAGTAGATTTTCACCTAGCACAAGTGACTGGAGGTCTTACATACCCTCACTCTGGTTTGCTGGACTGTTCTAGAGACTCAGCTGTGGTCTTGGTGCTGTTTTAGGTAATAATGATTTAGTGATTATCTTTCCCTACGTGCTAACCTCTGCTTTCACCCTCTTAAATATCTGTGCATAAATATTCCAGGAAGCAAGTATTACACCCATCACATTCTATTCCACTCTTGTGATAAACTAGAAGCTGTGGTGTTTGAAGGAATCAACGTACACAGGGATAGAAGATAAGAAGCGGGTGTGGGCAGCCAAGGGCTGTGGTGTGCTGTCCTGGAGAAAGAGGCCTCCTGAGCTTGGATGCTCTTCTCTCATGAGGGTGATTTCGTTTTGCAGTTGTAGGCAAATCCTTGAGAGCTCAGCTGCACAGAGAAGCATGCCAGTCTTACAGTGGCTTCACTGAGACGGAGACAGGCTTTCCTCAAGGTCTTCATAGAGTCAGATAACAAATAAAATCATTTTTAGCAAGATGGAAAGCTCAGTCCCCTACTGCTGCAAGTGACTGTTTTTCTGACTCAAGAAGGTAATGTTGTGGACGCTGTCTGTGCAGTTGGTTTGCCCCACCTCATTCCTCAGGGGTCAGCAGTGTTGGCTGCCAGATGGCTCCTAGCCACATCCCTACCTGGGAACTGACCGTGGCTCATAGGAGCTCACCTGAGGATGTGCCCTCTTCCCAGTGCACATGACATCCAATGACTTATTGAACTGGGCACAAACGCCCAGGCCACTTGTCCCTGATCAGGGCATCTCTCAGGCCTGTTACAGCTTAGCAGCCCTGGAAGGACGAGCTAAGGCCTCTGTTGTGACCGTATCCCAGTCCAGTTTCTCTGCCCCACCCAGCTGGCCTTCCTTTCCCCATTCTTCTCAGGAGTGTCTTCCTCCTAACTCCCCCACACGAGTTCTTTCTCTTTCACGAGTTCTTTTTCTTTCCGGCTGTTCCCCAGCAGCCTAACCAGAGACAATACGTGGGTGGCATCCTCCCTTCACATCAGGGGATATCTCCACCCTGATGTGCCCCAGGATTTCCTCTAGCGAAGGCATCCTTCAGGCTCCCTACCTTCTCTTCAGCCAGTGGTGGCAGGAGAGGGTGGCCTGGGTGTTCACCGGCCTCCCCTTCCCATTCTCATTCCTGCCTCTTGCTCTGGAGGTGGCTGAGGTCCTCCATGCAAGCTCAAGTTAGGAATTTCTTCCTGTTGCTCCCAGCTCCTTGATTTATTCTGTCCACAGCTCCATAAACGTTCATTCCTTTCCATTTGTCTTCAGCTCAAACCTTTTAAAAGTGAGATGGGGGAAAAGTTAGACAATCAGTGTAGGCAGAATGATGGGTCCGTAAGGAGGAGATTGGCTGGTGGTCATTTTTTTCTAAGGGGGCAAAGAGCGTCCTCCGTTACAACCCCCCATGCTAACAAAGTCCGCTGCAATCAAAGGTGTTCTGGACACTGACAGCTCCTCTGCTGATAAAGGTGCTTGTGGGCTGAGACAAAAGACTGGATCAGACCAGAGCTTCTGAGCCCTGCTCCCAGGCATGGGGGAGGGAAGGCAATGATTAATCAAAGAAGGGAGAATCTTAAGGGACTGTAAGAAAGAGGAGCCAGACCTCCTTTTCCAGTTCTTGGCTCCAAGACTCCCTTCTCCTGGGGAAGTCTTTTCTTACTATCCTTGCTTAAATAAACTGTTTGTTCTGCTTGCCTCGGTGTCCCCCGGTGTCATTCTTCCATTCCAAGAGGACGCGAATGGGACATTCACAAAGCAAGCATCAGAAGTGCCTTCCATCTCTTCCCAGGTGGTTGACCGATGGCGTTTTGCAAACACTAACGTTAACTCGCTGATTCTAATCGCTACCACCAGGCATTCAACAAATCAAGGTTTTAAAACCATTACATAGCACTTATTCTCTTGTGCAAACAAACAGAAAAATGTTTTTGAAACCATATCTCTGTACGCATGAGCCCTTATTCTAAAAGTTCCTGAACAAGGGAAGGCTCTAGCGGAGTAGTCCACCTGGGAAGGGGTGGCAGAATGTTTTTTTATATGGTTTTACCTGGAGGGATCAGGCAAACTTCAGTTCGTTTGGTGGAGTAGTTGGTCAAAAGGGTTCTCTTGAAGTGAAAGGTGATGTTCTTATGGATTAGCAGCTACAGCTTTTTAAAAATTATTTCTTAAAGAGAGAGAGGGACAGTGAGAGAAAGAATCAATTGTTTTATTTAGTTTTTCATGTGCGTTTCATTGCTCTGACACTTTGCTGTGTATGTGGTGTTGGGGTTAGAACCCGCGTCCTTGTGCATTCCGGACAAACATGGTAACTACTGAGCCACCACTCCAGCCCCAGAAGCAGTAGCTTTGAAACTAAAAACAACAGCTTTTCACTTTATCAAAACGAGTAGAGGGAATGGCTGCAGTAAGCTTCCCAGACTCCGAGGGATGGGGCAACACCCCTGTGGCAGATGAGCCCTTGAGAGAAGTCTTTGAGTCTTTTCTTCAGAGGACAGAATTTACCATCAACATGAGCAAAACCATCAGAATAACTTAAGAGCAAGAGCTTACAAGCATGTAGGACCATGGAGGCAGAGTTTTAAAAACTTAAATTTTTTTTTTAGAGAAAGAACCACAAAATGTAGAAATGGATTAAAATAAACCATATACTTTTGATATGCTTACGTTAGTTTTTCCAAGTGAAAGCAATACACCTGGTTGAAACAATGTACCTGGTGTATACCTGAGGAAAAAAAATGAAGGCCCACTTTTCTTTATTTAGGGCATTGAGTCATTAAGCAAAGAGAGGCTGAGGAACAGAGTTTGCCTAAAATATTGCTATCGCTACCTAAATCAGGAAACCTGAGCTAATGCCTAATGCA